>KL198021.1:597451-850004 GCA_000697705.1 Botryobasidium botryosum FD-172 SS1 | reverse complement strand
TGGAGGATATCCAACAGCTGCTTCCTTCCTCCTACACTCCCGAGGAGCAGACAAAGTACAAACTAGAGGCCTTGGCGGCCACCGAGCAACGGTTTCGAGAGGCACAGGCACACGAAGCGCTTGGTGACTTGCGAATTGCGATAAAACGCCGGGCCTTTGGTCTAAAGCTCAAGAAAGGTAATAAGAGCGGACGCGGCCAGAAGGCCAACACTCGCATGCAGACTCAACTCCGGGCTCTGCAAGCAGACGTTGTTAAGCACGCAGAGAAGTATCGCAGCGCGCGGAAGGCGCTGCGCAGTCTCGGTATGCCTAAGGAAGACAAAACATTTCGTCCACTAGAGCCGGAGGACCTGTGGGGGAGCCACATGGACGACGGCTGGGAGAACGAGAGCATGCTGGATGTGACGACGGGGGAGGGTAAGCGCCACGTGTCCTGGATATGGCTGACTGAGAGGGTATCCACGGCCGCCTCTACCGATGCGAGTTGGGCAAAAGAGGGTGAGTGCCGCTTTCATTCACTCGGACCGAGGCTGACTGACTACGTGGGCATAGCTGATAGAGTCTTGTGGTTCCGCGCGCGGGCCCGTCGGGACAGATGGCTGGAAGAGGTGGAAATATTGGAAGCGGAGATCGCGCGGTCGGAGAAGTATTTCCAATTCTATGCGGAGGCATGGCGCAGACAGGTAGGCGCAAACCCTGATACACAGCTTGGTCGCGGCCGAAACGCATACTGCCACAAAATGGAGCGTGTATACAAGTATCTCGTTGGTAAGTACTCTTCTGCCTTTCCCTTCTATTTCAAGCCTTTTGACAAATCACATTATTCCAACCCGCAGAGCAGCTGCGAATGCCGCTGCCCGAGACGAAAGCTACGTCTGACGAGCAACCGCCAGAGACGGATGAATAAACTTGCGTGCCGAAGGGTGCGACGCTTGGAGCCACTGTTTGCTGTACATCTTGATCCACACACAATGTAAAAAGCTTAATAGGATATCGCTGCACTTTGGAGCCGCCCAGCGCGCATTGCATGCCGAGCATATGGCCTATATGGCCTTGACGGGTGAGCTGTTTTGCCAATTCTCTATATATCGCCCTGCAATGCGATGTACATCTACCTTGCCTTCCTCTTCACGAACATGTCAATCACCCCAGGCGAACAGACTGATCCCAATTATCCTGGCAACGGCAACGGCGACAGCGACATGCCCGGCCTTCTCCCCGTCCCTGACTCTGACTCGGAGTCCGACGATCTGCCTGCGTTGCTTGCACCTTCCGACTCCGACAGCGAGCTACATTCCCTGCCATGCTGCGAGGCTGAGGCTGAGGACACTTCGATTCAGCCGGCCACCTCGACATCGCCTTCCCTATTCCTCTCAATGGATGCAAATTTTAGGGTGCAGTGCCGCCACATGCGGACCACTGAAACCGCCGTGAGTTTTTGCTTCTGATTGCCCGCTTCGCTGTGTTGACTTTGCTATTTCAGATCGTCAGTTATGACGTAGCGTGCCAATACCGCCGCCCGCTCGCTGATTCTAATCGGCTTTCAATTCTAATACCCAAGATGCATTGGATGGCGCATCAGGTAGTGAGTTTATTGCCATTTGTATTGGTGCCAATCGGCAGAGCTCACCATCTACTTACCACAACAGGAAATGTGTTCTCCTGACAAAGCCAACGGTGGAGCGGAGGATGAAGAGGGTTATGGAGCTGACATGGAAGGAGAAGATAAAGAGTAGTACACATAGTCACCATGTTCCCGTGTCCGATAGCGTTCTGCATTTCGGATCACCATATCGTATCGGTCGGATGTCCGCACCGCAACCCCGGAGAGGCACACCACATATCCATAATATACTTGTATGCTCAAGTCCAACCCCCACTTCGCGCCATGATGTCCCTCGCAGCCACCGAGCGATTGTCTGCGGATGTTAAGGAGAGTCCCGAAGTAATGACTTGGAACGCGGCCACCGGGGAGCTGGAGACGTGGTCATAGTACGTCCCCCTCCAGGCACAACGCGACGCCAGCTGACGCAGATCCAGCCCAACCCAGCAGGGGGTTCAAGTCCCCCTCAGCACACTCTTTGTATACCTCTCGCGGAATGGTATCCCCTCTCCGGCGTGCTGGTGCTCGCTCGATCCCAACAATCCCTCGCGCACAAGGCTAATCAAATGGGACAAGATGGGTGGAGAATGGTGCTTTGCATGCGCGAGTAAAAAGACTTGTGGGTACTTTGGTGCGTCATGTGCGACTCCGCTGGTGTGCAAAAAAATTGACTTAATTTGTTAGGAATGCTCGGAAAGAGATGGGACAATGGTTTCCTTGATACCAAGGACTACAAGGGTGAATCTCATTTCTTTTTCTCAATGCATGCGCTATATTCACGCTCACCTCGCTTCAGATCTTCCTCCCAGCCAACAATTGCGTTCGACGCTCAAGCATAGAAGCCAGCCAGGTACGCTCCCTTTCGTATGTATACTCTCGTAACACACTATAACTTATCTACTGCTCATAGGCTCTACCCAGCATGCCACGGTTCAATCGCCATCCATGATCGCGACACGCCAGCTCTCCACACTCTCAATTGTGCAACATGAACGCGAGGAGTGCAGCCCATCCCCCGGCTCGCCTAGTACGTCGGAGAAATCGGCGTCGCTCTATCCGCCTCTCCACGCCCTCCGCAGCCGGGACGAGCCCACAGCTCACTCCATACTCGCTGAGCTCATGGAGAAACTGGATGAAGGTACCCTCTCCGTCGACGCCTTCTATTATCACTTCACAGTATGCGTCTGCGGTGCTGTAGGCACTCGCCGGGGCCATAAGCGTCACCGGGCTCAGTGCAGTGTATATGCAGCGCATACTCGTGCAGAGAGATCCCGCAGTCATGCAAGGGTTGTTGCGTAGCATGTATATCCTTTAGGGCATGGTCGTGATTTATCCCGGATTCGCGAATAATACCGAGAACACACTATTGAGCAAAGCTATTCAAAAGCGAATTCAAGTAAGCGTCAAGACTCGAGAGTGTCTCATTCAGCATTCCCCTTGAAGGTATCCACGACTACACGTATTCACGAATAGGAATAATGCAGCACCGTTTGCGCTCACTATCGTTTTTTAACAGAGTTCATTTCAATGGCTCGGTTTAGCGACGCACCAGCCCATCATCGTGCACGTACACGTCACCCGATCAGCACACACCCACCATCAACAGCCATTGTCCCCCTCGCCCGCGTACAAATTATGCACGAGCCACGAAGGGCTATCACGCCTGCGCTTGCTCTCAGCGACCATGCTCGGGCATGCTAAATCGAGTCGAACGACGACGACATCTCATGGACTTAATTACATGCGGGATAGCCGTGGCTTGGACTCGGTGCGTTTTGAGCACGCGAGCACCTTCACTACCCATTATTACCACATGGTCACGGGAACTTCCTCTCGCACTCACATACACATCTCACGTTTTCTTACAGCTGTCTAAAATAGTAGGATGGTTTGGGTATATCGAACGGACGTGTCCCAAACGCGCTCGTTTATGCCGCATGACAGCACCTTGCCATTCTAGCCGCGCCTTTGTCACCGGTCTCGCATCCTTTTCTGTGATATTTTTTCCGGGTCATTCGAGTCTAAGGCTTCTCTGGTCTAGCGGTAATATCTCAATAATGCAGTTATTGGGAGGGTGCTGGTTCGAACCGTACATGATGCAACTATTTTGCCCCTCAATGAAATTGCTACCTTTGGTCTGGTTGTTACCTGAAATTCCGGATTTACCCCAGTTACCATATGCAGGACTGCGGAATTCCCGGTAATACCGGCATTTAGGAATACCAAACGCGCATTAATGCGCGACGGACCTCCCGCATTAATGCGTGTTCGGAATTCCGTAATCCGCATGTATAGTGGTTTATCACCGCGCCCTCGACCATCTCGAGCACCTCGTTGTGCAGCGCCTTTTCGAACTCCAGCGGCTCGGGCTCTCTGAGACCGGTGCGTGCTTTCCAGGTCTATTCATTTTGCTACGCCGTTTCACTCACTACTTTCCTGCTTTCACACATAGGCTATAAAATGCGAAAACATATCGCGCAAGCTCTCAAGAAGCGCTCAAACGCAGTCAAGAGCGCTCTAACAGCTTACAACAATGCGGCGCGAAACCTCGTCCCACCTCGCCCCACTTATGAGTGGGAGGCACTGTCGCATTACGGATTTTTGCAAGACTGCATCCTCCTTCGCGAGTCAAGCCCCGACATTCTTAGCAAGCGCTGGTCGCAGCCAGCTATTCGCGTTCTAATGAAACAGCATCTTCGCGTGCGGCGTGCGCGCGAAGAAATCGTTCGTTGCAACATCGAGATCCGCCGACTCCATACATTCATCGTCGACGAGAACTCTTCCCTACAAAAGACCCTTGGGGGCCTACAGGATTCTGGCGACATTTGGTTTGGACCATTCCAGGAGTACTGCATGTTTCGCCGTCGCGTCAACGACTGTATTCTTGCACGTATCGCCCAAACTTATCAGCTAGCTGGGTTTACAGGGATCCCGAAGCCCGGGGTGAAGAAAGGGAAGGCTACTTCACCAGACCTTCCTACAGCACCAGTACCTGAACTCGACTCCGAAATTGTTGAGGTAGAGGTTGATAACGCGCTGGGCGCATCCACCGTGGATGATGATGATGGAATAATGGATCAAATGAATAATTTAATCGAGTATACAGGCAACTTGAGCCTTCATTGACGCTCGCGACGTTTTTTTCGGCGCTTACCTAGTGCTATATTGTATATCTCGCCCTTCATTGGACTTCATATTTACAAGCATCGTCATTATAATATCATTATTACATAATTCATAGTAATACCAAACAGCGACAAGAAAAAAATTTGCCGTTGCGGCAAAATTGGGGGAGAAACCGTGGTTTTGTTGTTGCCGCTGTCGGCGACGACGACGACACTAACGCCAGCGACGCCGGATGCAAAGTGCTGCGAGCACCCCCTGCGTCCGGAAGGTGGCCGGGAGCCAGCTTACTATAGTATTGATAAGCCTTGAGGTATCTCGAATTATCCGAATTATTCGAGCCTTTATCCACGGCACTAGTAAGTAAGGGAAACCTACGCTACTAAGGCTGGCATACCGGGGGGGTATGCCAGCCTTAGTAGCGGAACTTTCCGTGAGGCCCAGGTGTAACGTTATTAACGCAAGTGGCGTTGAGTACGATCAAGGAATAGAAGGTCTTGTGGCTGTGTAACGAGGTCGAGTCTAATTATAACTTTATATATGACTCAGCCAGCTACTTACAAGTGAGCACTAATATTAATGTCGCACTATAGCTACTTAGGAGCCGTGCAGCTACATCTCCCATCAATATGCTCGAAGTTCCAAGAAATGATGTAGCAAGGAATGGCCGAAGTAACATTGGCGGTGCTCCCCTCGCCGCTAGCGTGTCCGAGAGTTAGAGTTTCGCTCTAGCGGCTGCATTTGACGCAAACTCTTCACCTATACCAGACCTCGACGCTGCTGCCTCAGCTCTAGAAGAGATCGTGCCGGCTGCGGAGAAAGTGCGTTACAAAAAGTGGGTGATGACAAAGGGGACGTCTTTCTAGCATACATCACGCCCTACTTCTATCTAACCTAGAGAGCAGTGCCAAAACCTGGCCGGCCAAGTCAAAACGTCCCTTCAAGTAATCGGGCTGCACTAGAATGCTGATACGGCGTAGTTATACCTTCGTGATGACCTAGACTATCTTGTTGGGTGAGTCGCAACGACTTATCTATAACACATTTGGCTTTCAATAGTCTATCGCTCAAACTGGAGCCCTTTGGAAGATATATGAAATACGATGATTGAGTGGAGAAGTTACGGGTATCTTAGAGGTTTAACTCGTCTGTCTCAAATGTCGCCATTCATCGAGAAAAAAGGGGAGAGTTAGACTCGGCCTTGGAGGCATTCAACGTATGTAAGAAATAGGCCTGCCACGTCTTGCTTTCACCTCAGTACTCAGTGGTCTTCCACATAGGTGCCGTCGCACCTCAGACTCCAAAGGATGATCGTTAGAGCTTGTCAATTGTTGAGCTCTGACGACTCCTTCGAAGCGATGCAAATAATTACGCCAAAAATCAAGAGGCGCTATTTGTTATAATGGGCGAATTACAAGAGGTTGGAATGTCTGCTAGGATTCTCAATACTTATACTAAGCTTTCACTCCTAGAGAAACCGCGAACAAACACCTGGGTCTGCGGATCAAGCGAACACCCGAAGAGAATCCTGGAAGTCCAGAATATCCTTGGCGGGGGTTTACCGGACGTAAATCCGGGTCGGACTGAGTGCCAAATTACGGAGGACGCACTGAGCAGTATGGCAAAGGCAAGCTCCCTTATTACTACAAAAGTCCAAAGGTTCTAACACCCAATCGTAGAATCAAAATGTATACGAGAGTCTATGGATAGGGCGTCAGAAGGTCGCTCTCAGAGCGCTCAGGGACATCAGGAGAGTCAACCGAAGAGGGCTAGCCAGACAACTGACCATATGGTCGCAACTTCATCACGAGCGTATTGTTACCCTCTACAGAGTACTGTACGCTCGCGATGGACTGTTCCCGTATGTTTTTTTACACTCCTACACTCCTTTTACTGAAAGCTTCCCATGTCAGATGCTTGGTGACGCCATGGTACCTGTGAGGCTCAAACTATCCTCACCCTAGCGTATACACGACCGACATTCGGCCACTCAGAGATAACGCTGTCATGTAAGTCAAGCGGAAGGGCCCCAAGGCTGTCTTGGTCGCAGTACTATATAGCACTGATACCTCACCTAATCCTCGCAGTGCCACCAAGTCGCCTGTGGACTACAATACCTGCATAACCTTCCGCGTCCAGTCGCGCATGGGAATCCAAGGGGTGTGGGTATACTTCCTTAATCCTGGAAAGTCTTCTCACACATTTTGCTTTATCTAGAGCAGCATTCTCATATCAAGCCTGTGCTGTCTAACTTCGGTCTCTGCGACGTCGCCACGAAAAACTCTACGAGCATTGCAACCGAGAGTATGCAATGGATCCCGGTTGAGGCTCAAAGAGGCCAGCGCTCACCGGGTGTGGATACCCGGGCTTGGGTTGACGACGCTTGATGTATAACCAGAGGCAGCACTAGGGATTCAGACATTTACTGATTCGCGCTTCTACTCTTCCCCGCTCTTATCCAGTTGCTCAGTCTAGGAGTCCTGTTCCACAGGAAATCAGTGGAAGGCACGCCCGCGATGATCGATGCTGGCGTACGCCCCAGGGGGGAGAGCTATTATATTGGGGATCCGGAGTACATGACCGACAGCTTGTGGTCGACCTTGCAAGCATGGCGCGTCGGCAACTAGGGATTTCGATTGTATTCCGGATATATTCTAATATATGCCGCTTACAACAACACTTCACAGCGATTTTACTGCTGTATAATCTCCTTGCAATGTGCTTATAAGGTATGTAAGAGCCATAATCGATTTACCAAGTTGCTGATGGCCTGGAGCGAACCACGGGAGCGGCTAAGTGGTGACGAAATCGTTGAGCAGGTGGAGTGTTATGCGCGTTATGGTTGCAAGCATAAGATTGAATCCGAGTGATAGCCATTAGCGTTGGCCTATTCACAGCGTTTTATAAGATATACATAATAATCTATTTCCCGTCATGGTTTCTCCTGTTGTTGAATAAATGCGGCATTTATTACATAAGCTCCTAGCGATTCCCCCAAAGCGCTCCCGGTCATCTACGCGTCTTCCCTTTTGGCTTTAACTTTTTGATGCACGAGGGCCATGGTATCCTCAAACCCACGCTCAGCTCAGCTTATCGGGGGAATCGTTTTGACTGCCACCGGGAAATGAACCAATGTGTCAATGCTCAGCCATCTGGAGACGCTGAGACTGCGATTAATGTTACTTTCAGCGTCAGCAAGGACTATCTTCGGAGGCTTGGCTACCGCGTGCCCAACTTGAACAGGAAATACGCGTGTCTGGTTCGTGGCCAGGAGCTCAGCGCTCAACGCTCAACGCCTGACCAGATTGACTCACTACGACTCGCTCCTCTAAGCCTCGACAAATACTAAATCGCCATGCGTCGATCTTCCTTCAGCTCTTTCAGAAAACACTCCTCATCAAGTCAACATTCCGAAGGTTCTGTAGTGGAATCTCCAACATCTGAACCCAGCTCTCCTGGAACAGACTCAAGAGGCCGATCGCGCAGCGCGCAGCGACGTAGTAGAACACCTATATCAGGATCTGCCATTGCCTCTGGGATGATTCACTCAGCTCTTTCTGCCGCCTCATTTGGCGCACAATTCGCGCCTGTACCTGGCCTTAGTACCGCCATCTCCGTCTTGCAACAGATTGTGTCAATTTACGAGAACATCCAACATAACAGGTAAGTTACTACCAGACACACTATCCTCCTCAACAGCAAGTTTCATGCGACTCTCCTTATGCTACAGAGAGCTATGTGCAAGATTGGTGGAGCGCAGCGAGGCAGTCATCAAAGTAATCGAGCTTCACTGGAACCCAGAATTGGCTGTCTATCGATCTGCTGACCTACAAAGGCTGACCTCGTGAGCTACGATTCCACAATCCACCGAATTTCTCTGAGCATTACTTACTGACCCTAAAAGCGTGCTTGAAGAAATAAGAGAGAAAATGAAGGAGTGGGCAGGCTACAACTTATTCGACGCGTTCATACGGCAGGGCCAGATTTCCGGCGACGTTGATTCGAAGTCAAAAGATCTTGATTCATGTCTGGAAGCATTCAATGTGCGCGCCATTAATTGGCTTTCTTTGAGCGCATCCTCACATCGGCTTCATTGTCCCGTAGCTTGCATCACATCTCCGGCTTCAGGCCATGATCGAGGAGATCCGTACTGCTCTGGGACCTGATGGCTCATTTCAGGAGATGCTAGATAAACATCATGAGAACCAAGACCAGCTGGTTATCATTGTAGGCGAGCTACAAAAGGTGTGCCAATTTTGGTCCAGTATTACGCGATTGTTCTCACCATTCTTACAGCTCAATCGCAGCCAAACTCTGGGGTCAGCTGCCCAGGATGAGACTCGAGTCAGGCTTTTGAAAGTTCAGAGCACCCTACAGGGGGGCGGACTGCCTGATACAAATCTGAAAAGCGGCGCCGAGTGCGAGAAGGTGGGAGACAAACCTGCGATAACAGCTAGGGTAAGCTCAAACTCGGGATGCTTCACCTACTCTTCGTAGCTTTGACAATTAAACCTTAGGTCCATGAGATATGGGAAGGAAAGTGGATGGGTAGTCAAAGGGTGGCCCTCAAGCTGTTCAGGAAGCTGACAAACGACGAGGATGCCAGGACAAGTAGAATAAAAAAGGTCCATTCAATTCGCCTTACTACTTAGTCGCCTCGTCGAGTCTAATTTTTTGGATGACTGGCTATAGCGAGTGGACCGGGAAGTGCGAATTTGGTCCTTGCTTCGGAATGAATACATCGTGCCATTATACGGCGTATGTACCGATGATGGGACATATCCGTGAGGCATTTTCCTCTATGTACGTGTTCTATCTCACTTACCACCCCGCGATTTATAGGTACCTAGTTATGCCGTGGTACACGTGAGACTAAGCTCATATCAATCTTTCGCCTTCGCTGAAACCGATATGCTTGCTTGCTTAGGAACGGCAACGCTACTCAGTACCTCAAACATAAAGCCTCAGCTGATAAACTAAAGATTGTGGGGGTTTTCGCTTTTGAAACCCCGTTTTTTTGCTAACGCTTCAATCTTTGCAGTGTCTCGACGCCGCCCGCGGCTTGAAATATCTGCATACGCTAAATCGCCCGGTAGTGCATGGGAATCTAAGAGGGGTACTTCTTTATACTCGTGCGTCCGCTGATGTTAGCACAATCTGATTCACACCCCTTCTCTCAGAGCAACATCCTCATATCCGACAATGGCCGAGGTCTTCTCTCAGATTTTGGGTTCAGCAATATCGCTGGTGCAGAGCACTCTAACACCGTTGCGTCGGACAACCATCGATGGATGTCGTTCGAAGCTCAACAAGGCCTGCGTACGCCGGACGTGGATGTATGGGCTTGGGCAATGACAGCCGTCGAAGTAAGATTCTATATTACTGCTCTCCCTGCCTACCTTTCTGATGTATCACAACTTTCTACGCTATAGCTCTTAAGCGAAGAACTGCCATTTTGTGATATCCAGATGACGGGCAAACTTGCGATGATGATCAGGGATGGCGAACACCCCAACAAAGAAGAGCAAGAGCGGAACGGGATACAAATCGACGATCATGTGTGGTCGCTTCTGGAGTCCTGTTGGAAGAAACCGGACAGAAGAGCGAAGATTGAGGTCGTTGTGGCGAAGATGGAGATCCTGACAAAGGCTTGAGCCTCGCATGCCGGGATTTTTGGACCTTGTTGTGGCACTAGTTGTTCATATCGCAGTTTGGCGGTCGATGAAACTGCGACCACCCTGTTTTTGGGCTGCCTTGCATCTTCGGGCAGTAGTGAACGCTCAAATTTCGATCGCGCCAATTTATTTCAACGTTGGTTAGGGAATATGATTATGTAATCATTGCTATCTACTTAATTGGCAGCTGTTGGACTTCGCATTCACCACCGTTGTCGACATCGACGCTGTGCACACCGAGCTCCTGGTATATTCGTAGCACCGATCAGCTATGGGCGGTCGCCAGTCATTTCAGGCTGTGAATGTCCAGCGACTTGCGAAGTAAAGGAAGGTGATATTCATTATTTCGTGGGCCGTGCCCGCACCGCTATTGCTCGCTTTGGGAACGTATAGCCTCCAACCTACCCTTTTCATATAGAACATGCTCAAAAGCATTGCTTGTGCCAATACCACCACCAAGAATCGTCCTAGAGGGTCCGCAAGCTCATCTCCCAGCATTTTCGAGCCTCTCAGGACCGGTCCAGCAGTCGTTTCGGCGTCACCAGCATCTTTCCGTATCGAATCCGCTCTGAGTTGAATTCCATGCCGCAGTCGCCCCCGCCGAGATCGTCAGGTTGCATTGCTTCTGGAGTGCTAAATATCTCAGTTTGTGCTACGTCTTGTGGTCGCACTCAGATTCTGCACCTTCCCGGGGAGCATGATGCTGCAATGTCGGTTGTGAAGGGGATCGCAGAGGCTTGGAAAGGAATCAAGTCCAAAGGCCTGAGGTATCTGGAAGCTGCTTTCCTGATACGATTTTCGGAATTTCTGACAATGCCTCCTCACCATATACAGAGATCAATGCGAGGAACTAGTTGAATCCAGCAGACTGGCCTTTCAAGCGATTGAAATCCAGTCGAACTGTGAGTTTGCAATCCACCGTAGCGCAGATTTTGAGAGGCTCGTTGTGTGGGTATTAAAGTTCAATACCTTGTGCCCTACTGATGGCATACCATCCCGACAGTGTCCTCGAAGAGATTAAACAAGCCATGACCACATGGGCGGGATACAGTTCTCTTGAAGGTTTCCTTCGCCAATTGTATGTCGCCATGGAGATCGGAAGAATGACGCGCAACCTGGATGCATCATTAGAAATATTCAACGTGAGCATGAGAAAATCAAGGCCTCGTTCCGAAATGTCGCTGACCTACCTATCTCATGTAGGCGGCGTCCCAGCAAGCGCTCCATCAGATGGTCGAAGAAGTCCATAGCTCACTATCCTCGAATGATGCCTTTCAGGTGCTACTGGACAAGTACGCTCAAAGCCAGAACCAGATGTTAGTCATTCTCGGTGAATTGCAAAAAGTAGGCATCCTCTTCAAATCCATTGATCTACTGATCTTACGGATTACCAGCTCAACCGCAAGCAACCTCACGACTCTGCGGAACAGACTGAGACTCGCGGAAAAATCCTAAGGGTCCAGAGCAACCTCGTGGGTGGAGGATTGCCTAATACGGATCTTCAAAGCAAGATCGAATGCGAAAAGGTGGGAGAGTCACCCGCTATTGGGGCAAAAGTAGGTCCTACTCATGCTGGCACGCATATGGATACGGGCTCTGATCCTTGTTTTTTTTAGAATTACGACATATATGAGGGAATATGGATGGGATCTCAGAAGGTCGCTCTCAAATTGCTGAGAAGAGTGACGAACGAGGGGGATGCCAGAAAGTGTAAAAGGAACGCGGTGAGTTTGCTGAAGTTCTACCTCACATCATTCCACGAGTTGATCAGTCGATCATAGCGTCTAACTCGACAAGTAAACATATGGTCACAGCTTCGTAATGAGTATATTGCTCCTCTCTATGGCGTATGCATGGACGATGGGCCATACCCGTAAGTTATCTCTTCCATACTGATCTCTCTTCGCTAAGATTTCCCCTCCCAATTGAAGGTACCTAGTTATGCCATGGTACACGTAAGTTTGTCATCATTTTCGCTACGTAAAATCCCTGACGCTACGTATGCTGTTAGGAATGGTGATGCTACGCAATATGTCCAATATAAAGACCCGGCCATTCGCCTCAAGCTGGTAAGGGTCATTGTTAGTCTTGGGCATTTCAGCTTCTTGATACTCTACTCGGCCTTTGCAAGTGTCTCGAGGCTGCCCATGGGCTGCAATATCTTCATTCATTAGCGCATCCCGTGGTGCATGGCAACCTGAGAGGCGTCAGTAACCCTGTGATAAACTATTCTGTCCATTTCTCAACGCCATCCTGTCAACAGAGTAACCTTCTTATATCCGATGATGGCAGAGCTCTCCTCTCCAATTTCGGGTTTAGCGATATCACCGGCAGCGAGAATTCTACAACCCTCTCAGGGGATAATCTACGATGGATGTCATTTGAGGCCCAATTAGGCCACCGGACGCCGGACGTTGATGTCTGGGCCTGGGCGATGACGACACTTGAGGTACGATCAATGTCGCTTGAGCTCCTCTTGCGACTAATCTATGCTTATGTCGTTCCAATGCAGCTTGTGAGCGAGCAAAAACCGTTTCACACAATAAAAATGACGGGCGGGATTGCAATGGCAATCAAGGATGGGGCGCGTCCGAAGATGGATGAATACATGCGCAATGGCCTGATGAACCAGGAGCTATGGTCTCTTTTAGAGCCTTGCTGGAGCACACCTGATAGACGTCCGAGTATCGACGAAGTTGTCAAGAAAATGGAGCATCACGACTAGGGCCGGCAGTTGTGGCCAGACGGCTAATCTCGGCCGTCTTATCCTCCACATAAATTCTTTGATGATCAAATCCCTGTACGAGTCGCACTATGCGAAAACACGTTCGATTCAGAACCACGCTCAAACTCGCTACTTGGATGATTGTTTGAATAATCCTAGTTCCACCATGTAACGATACGATACCTTCAACATTTATTTGATAGATTAAATCTGACTTGAGAGTCGACACCAGCCTATGTTGAACCGGCTAACAGGACCAAAGTGGACAAGTCGTTCATTTGACCAATCAGGCTGCTGCGTGCACACATCTGGTTTAGTGACGAGTCCCTACATTCATCCCTGGCAGTAAGACGCTGCCATGAGAAGATTTTCTTATCCTTCACCAACACCTGCTTTACCTCAACCACATGCTCGGCATATCGCTGACAACAATCTCAACTCTGGGGCACCCCCTCTACAAGTCAAACGTTCTGACATATCGATTACAGCGCAGAATTTTGTCTTGAACGACAACTTCGATCTCGCTTCCATTGAGGCTCAGTGCGCATCGATACTGGGACTACGACCTCTGATAGATACTCTTCGAGAAATCGTTGATACCTACGGCAAGTTAAAGTACCACAGGTACGCTTAACCTACAGCTGCTTTATTCACGACAATGTCGGCGCTAGTGGTAGTGCTGGTAAATAGCAGCAGTGAACTCATCTTGACTCGCCACTATGCAGGGAAAAGTGTAAACTTGTGAGCAAACGCAGCATGGCTCTCTTACTCGCTATCAAAGAGAAATGGGATCCGAAAGACGAGCGATTCCGTCCCAGGGTGGATGCGGCCCTTTTGTAAGAATTATAATCCAACAGTCAACTCCCCTCCGCCCAACTAACGAATATTCACCAGAATCATGCGAGATATATGGAGAAGCTTGGAATCATGGATTAACCTGAATAGCTTTCGAAGCTTTACCAATCAATGGATCATCGCTAGCGATATTGAGTATAGGATGGGCCGACTGGATAAATGCGCAGCCTTCTTTGAAAGCACAGTAAGCCCCCCGTCTTTCAGGTAAGTAAACTTGTGGCCTTTACTTCCTTCCGCATACGCAGGAACTATCGGACAGCCAATGGCGCCGCGAGCTAGCTGTAGCTTGCGAACACGACTTGCAGGCCCTGGAAAAAGCTCTCAGAGATCAAGATGAAATGAAAGACTCAAACCAAATCAACCAACAGATACTAGGAAATCTAATGTGGGATATGCAAAACGTACGTGGTCCTTTTCAGTTTTCTTGCAAACATCCAGTCGACATGAAGATCGCTGAGTACGCGTCTGTTCCATTTAGCAACTCCGTAAAGAAACAGTTGAATCGGAACGACAAGAGTTGCGACATAGGCTTCTTGTTGTTCAGAATGTATCGAGGAAGCCGCTTCCCATCACAATCTTACGAGGCAAGATTGAATGCGAGGTCAAGGCTGAGAGGAACGCTGTTGCTAAGGGTGAGGTGCGTGTGGGTCTATCGTTCATACAAGAGGTAACAATGAGCCCACTTGCTTAGGGATGGGAACTTTGGGAGGGGATTTGGCTTGGTCAGAAGAAGGCCGCTTTGATCCTCCTTTGTGGTGCCGATATCCAGCTTACGCACAAGGTTTGTGACCATCATATCTCCTCGCGCCTTTGACAACGTTACTGATATTTTGCCATAGCTTTGGCGTGGACAGCTAGAGACTCGATGCGGCCTCGCCAATCCATACATCTTACCTCTTTATGGTATTTGTAACGATGATAATCTGGGCCCGTAAGTCATAGCCTTCTAGAACCACTTGGTTCTGCTTTAATTCCTAACTTTCACAGCTATCTTGTTTTCCCATGGTGCGAGTAAGTTTCTTGCCATATTTTGATGCTCAGTACACCCATCTACATGAAACCCAGAAACGGTAACGCAGTTACATATCTCAAGAAGAACCCGAACGCCGACCGAATTAAGCTGGTAGCACCAATTTCAATCCACTGTTCGCCTTTTGACATTTGCTCATACCACCTTGAAGTGCCTGGAAATTGCATATGGCCTTCAATATCTACATTCGAGAAGGGTCCCGATTGTACACGGTCGTCTAGTGGCCGTAAGCTTCTGTTCACCCAACTAGGCTCGGTCGCGTGGAAACTAAACTCATATCTGAAGACCAATGTCCTAGTGTCTGGCGAAGGCACCCCGCTCCTCGCCAGCTTCTTCGGGTTATTGGACTTGCCCGATTACTCCTTTGTTTTCCATGCAGAAACAAGCCGTGACCTGCACTTAATGGCTCCGGAGGCGGGTCAGGTAGGATCGTCTACAGCATGCGATATTTGGGCATGGGCGATGACTTCTCTTGAAGTAATTTCATTCCTAACCGAACAACCTTTTGATAATATCTAACAAACTGCTCGGCATTCCAGCTCTTGAGCGGGAAGCAACCATTTTCCGAACTCTCGATGGGCGACGTGCGCGACCATCAGGGGCCGTTCCGATGCGAGCAGTGCGAGGAGGTGTTTGGGGCGCAGACGGCTCTCAACTACCACGTCCTCTCCGAGCACAAGCACCTGCATTACGGCTGCCCATACGACGGATGTGGAAAGTGGTGATTCTTGGTCTTTTTTGCTCAATTCCGAGCGCGCGAGCTCATACCATAAAACTTCGTCTCTAACCAGCTACGCGAGGAAGGCGGAAGTACAAAACCACTATGTCAGTCAGCATGGGTCAAGCGTGCCCCTCATGGCCATCGAGGGCAAACATCCCAGAAGAGGCGATCACCAATGTCCAGAGCTAGACGACACCATGTGGTCGCTCCTTGCGTCTTGTTGGAACGTAAACGCTAGCGAGCGCCCCAACATCGATCAGGTTGTAGACCAAATGAAAGTCTTATACCTGGCGTCTGCCAGTAAAAACTCGAGTGACGATCGCCCCCTACATTCGCTATCCAGCCCTCATTCTAGCTTGGACGCCCTTGCCACCACAGTTGATGTCGATGCTCCGATGTCAACTCAGTATTCTGTCTCCAGCAAATCCGTTGCCGCTCATCCACCTCCCAAAGTCTATGGAGATGTGCACGCTTGTGATATCAATGGCCAGACTGTTCTTCACCTCGCAGTTGTTGCGTCAGATAAAGACAAGTGCGCGCAGCTACTTCAAGATGGGGCGGATATGACAAAGCTGGACAACAGCGGTAGTAGCTCGATCGCCTACGCTGCCGAGAAACAATCGCCGGAAATACTGGAGATCCTTCTTAAGCATGGTACGGCTTCGACTGAGGTGGGATTTCTTATATCTTCCTCCCCTTTCCCTTTTAATCCTCGCTAAAGATAACACCCAATTACGAAGTCTCCAACCTTCGAGAATGAAATCCTTCGCGTCGTGGAACGCATAAGAAAAGTCTGTTTGACTTGATCAAAGAATGAGATACATCATACTCACTTAGAGATCCGGCTTGCGCAGGATATGTCTGGAACAGAGAACAAGCAGCGTACTGCAGAAATCAACATGAAGTTGCTTTCATCGATATACTCACACACGACTATATTCCCACCTACCTATGAGCTTTGGGAGTATGAAATAGAAACCGGGGGAAGGGTCGCCCGAGGGGGGTACGGGGACTGCTACAGGGGCACGCTCTGGGGAAAACATCCGGTGGCATTGAAGTACCTGAAAATCCAGAATACAGACATGGAGGACAATAAGCATCTAGGTGAAAATGCGAGAAAGGTGCGTTTTGCTTTTATAACCAGTTGTAAAGTGCTAGGTGACATTCATCCGCATTCCGCAGTACATTGATAGGGAATTAGCTGTGTGGAGGAAGTTAAAACACCCACACATCCTTCCTCTCCTCGGTTTCTGTAATTTTCCCGACGATGGGACTTACATGATATCGCCGTGGATGCATCACGGTAACATTATGACTTACCTCGAAACGAACCAAGACGCGGACCGCCTGCTTCTGGTAAAAACACTACTCTTCGCTCCAATACTATTTAGACTGATCCGGCTCTCCGCTCTCTCGGTACTCCCATAAAAGCTCACTCAAGTGGGAGAAGGTCTAGAATATCTCCATAACAATAACCGCCCAGTGATCCATGGCGACATCAGAGGTGTATGTGTACTCGTGGAATAGCCTATTATATCCTCACCTGACCTGTTGTACGACACAACTCTAGCCAAATGTCCTCATTTCGGAATCAGGTGACGCGCGACTCGCAGATTTCGGGCTCTCAAAAACAGAAGAAGAAAATCAATCCTCCTACTCCTCAGCATTTCACAGAGCAGGAAATCCTCGGTGGATGGCGCCTGAACTCTTGACAGAGGAGACTGTCCGGACGACGACAACTGATGTGTTTTCCTTCGGCAGGCTTATAATCGAAGTGCGTTTTCTGACGACCTTGCCCTGAATCACTGTAACCCAATGATCCCCATAGGTTCTAACTGGCCAACATCCGTTTCCTGAGCTGAGAGGGCACCGCGTCACGTTGGTAGCTGCGATGGGAAAACTCCCAGACCGGCCTGTGGGAAAGGCTGTGGCGCGCGGGCTCGACGATAACGTATGGGCTCTTGTTCAGGACTGCTGCAATATCAGTCCGGAACTCAGGCCAACGATATCATCAGCTATATCTCGCCTTCGTGCCGCACATACCACCCGCCGCTCTACGCTCTCCTGAGCAGAGAGAGGCCCATCATAACAGTGGTCTGAGTATTCCTTATTGGTTTATCAATGAAAAGTGTAGACGGCATAAGTGATGCCGCAGGTGCCGAAACGAAGGGGCAGGAGAGAGCTAAATTTGGGCGTGGCGACCATATCTGTAAACTGCCTTGATCTTCAGACTCGAGCTCCCACACCCGGTATACCCACTACGGCCTCTTTTGCACCGCTTTTATCGATACGTGCTTCCCATCAGTTGGCGTTGGCGAGACTAACACCATATCTTCTTTCGCCCATCTCTAACACGTAAACCAGCCGCAGACTGACCCAAAGCTCCATGTACAAAATGAATTCTACCTCTCAATAGTCTTATACCTCGGGGCTTGCGGCAGGAAGTGAGGATTCTAGTGGATATTTCTGGGTTACTGGGTTACTGGGTCGCATCCAAAAACAGATATATATATATTCTACGCATTTCGGATGCGACCCAGTATTATGCCGGCCCATGACTAGTTCTCGCGAGCTTGGGATTTTTTCCCGCTGTGGCGGACGCGTTTCGCATTTCCAACCCCAATATATCTTGAAGATCTCGCGTCTGATACTCTCAAGGATAGCTCCTCGCCACTAGCTTCCTGGAGCACCTTCGAACCATATCTGCATCTCTTCTGGTATTCCTGCGTCCAGTAATGATAAGCCTTCTGTGGCCGTCCAGTACTCCGAAAGCCACGATGGGTTATGCTTGGGATAGAGGTAGATGACGACTCTGCCCTTGTTGAGATCTCCTCGATAAGTATGGTCGTCAGTCCATTCTGGAAACGGAGGGTATTTCTCGATCTCGCAGTCGTCCTTGAAGCGGCCTAGTATCCATATAAGTACGCACACAAATAACTCTGCGACATGTCGATAAGAATGACTAGCAGATTGAGCCGCTTCTGCTTTGTCGTTGTCGTCTGGCCAAGGCAGCCTGAATGCCATAAACGATACTGTGCCCGAGGGCGCCCTGCGGCACTCTTGATATAACAAGAAAAATCAAGCTCATCACCCAAGCTAATTTCGAGGTTGGGTGATCTGCAGCCGGCTGAGTTACAAATGGTAGTGGCCTGGCAAGGCCCCTCGTTAGCTGATGCTCGTGAGATTTGGGTTTTCAAGACTTACAGGTGAAATACTGCCAGAATAGGTCCCAGAAACATTGACCACTCAGTTCGCTGATAGAATGGAACCCGCGGACGAGGGTAGGTGCGAGGGTGCGAGATCCTTCAAGTTTGGGCTTCTCTTCAGAAATTCCTATAAAGTGTCGAGTGCGGCCCTTCAAAGAATTCTCGATGTCGATCATGGTGGGTATGCCAGACGGATAAGTCACAACCTCGAATAGTGTGTCGGCTCTACCAGGGAATATAGCAGAGCCTGGGGCGATTCAACAAAAACGAGCAGTATCTGATAAAATCGCATCAAGCTCAGAGGCTTTTACTTTATTTAATCCCGTTATTTGAACTCTCAGCCTTGAGCTTGTTATAAAAATCCACTCCCCACCAGCAAATATCTGGTTTTCGCTGTATTGCCTGTGGTGCGTTGAGTACGAATCTACGATGCGCTGAGTTGGCCCTGGGTTTTAATTCCGAGGGCCAGACTACTTACCGGTTATCACCTGCCGGATACACCGGGGTGGCTTTTCCGAAGTAGCACTTATGTACTTAGCTTCAGCTCAGCTCAGCTCAGGCCTGCATGCGGCAACACCGGTCTCCACTATGGACTACAGGCGCGCAGGCGCCTCGAGCACCTTAATTAATTCCTCCCCCTCCCCCTCCTCCTCCTCCAGCTACTGGTGTTATACAAACGATGGGTCGACCTGCTAATCCTCCCGTCACGAAGCAAGCTTCCACATCCGGCAAAGCTCATTGGCACAAGCCACCCCATCCTTTCCAACGCATGCCATTCTTCTGGGCAACCCGCAAAGAGGGAGATGACAAGAACGAGAGGCGCCCGCGAGACAGACAGGAAGCGACAGGGGAGGGGAGAAAATGGTACGATCAAATCATCCGCCCGCGTTTCTTTGGTGCATTCGCTCCCAAGCGTGAGCCAATACATCGTCCCTCACCCGTGCACCAGAGAAGTGCGTCCTTGCGCGCTGGCGTCCCGTCCGGCGCCCCCGAGTTCGCTTTAGGTGGGCCGCAAGGCCTTTTGCTGCAGCGACCCGCCCAACAACATAATCAACAACATTTCGAATCCACTTTGTCACAAATGTCGTGGGCACGGGGGGATTCATCTCATGGAAATCATTGGGCTGTGGGAAGAGAGGAAGCGCCGAATCAAATGATGCAGGCTGCAAGGGAGGTAGAAGAGCGGGAGAGACTGGAAAGGCAGGGGCTGGACGAGAAGGCCGAGGCAAGGGACAAGACGAAAACCGAGCCATTTCCTCTCGTCCCGTCGCCTCCAGCCGTCAAACATCGCGGGAGACCGGCGCCCCCTCCGGCAACACCCCGCCCGTCGGTCTCCGCACCTCCGCCCGCTGCCCCTGTTACGCCCTCTCTGTCATCGCCTGCACTCTATATCGAAAAAGATAATAACGAACAGCTCCTTCGTCATCAAGAGGCAGCTAGGGAACGCGTGCAAGGGCTCAAGGAGCTTGAGCAGGAGGAAGAAGAGGCGAGATTGGTGGGGGAGCAGCACTTCAAGAGGCGCATGGCTCAGTATCAAGGCGCCGCCGAGCCCGCTGCTTCTGCGTCTTCTCGCGGTCAAGCTCCGCCTCTGCCACCAAAGCGATCTTCCAAAACGCTAGAGCGAGTACTTCAGAAATATATCGAGCTTGAGGTGCGGTATTTTACATGTAGGGTGGCCACCTAATCTTAAACTGAAATCCTATAGGGAATTGCCTCCCCCGAGCTAGAGGAGCAGCTCTGTCAAGCCTTACAGGATGCCAGAAAGGTTCGTGGTATTTTTTGTTGAAGAAAGCGAGAAATGCCAGACTCAGGTGCCGAAGTATATATTGATAGGAAATGCCAATCAAATATGTGACAGGCGAATCTTTCGTGGAGCACAACATGAAGCTATTTGCGGTACTGTACTTGAGAAGCGCAATAGTTCCATTTGCGGGCGAGATCCGGGATTATGAAGTAGCGAAGGAAGTTGACCCAAGCGATAGTGGGGCGTTCGGGGAATGTCACAAAGGCCAGCTCTGGGGAGCGTATCCAGTTGCGCTAAAATGCTTGCGGACTAAGACCAGTAAACCGAATTCGGAGAAGGTGTGTGGTTCAATTACCCGCGTTTTTCATCCGCCGGACTACCTCTGATCCCCAACTGTTGTTATTTACTGTTGCAGTATTTCCTCAGGGAAGTACATGTGTGGAAAAGACTGAGACATCGCTATATCCTTCCTTTGATTGGTATATGCACTCTTGCTGATGGCATAACTTACATGATATCACCGTGGATGCAGCATGGTAACATTATGTCTTACCTCGAGAATTACCAAGACGTGGATCGTGTACAGCTGGTTCGCAATATTTTTCCCTACTCTGAAAAGCACACTTACCGACTTTCACCTTAGCTTGCGCAGGCGGCAGCGGGGCTTGAATACCTACACGCAGGCTCGGTAGTTCACGGCGACGTCAGAGGTGTACGTGCTGCCACTCAGTTGCACTATGGTGCCTCTCATTATCGTATACCTACTAAAATCAGATACTTCACTTCATTACCTCAGCCAAATATCCTCATCTCGGAATCTGGCGACGCGTGCGTGGCCGACTTTGGACTTTCGATGCTGGGAGAGCAAACTCAGCCTGAATATTCGCTCTCCTCGAGTTTTCATAAAGCGGGGAATGTCCGTTGGATGGCGCTGGAGCTTCTGGTAGTTGAAGGCTCTGTTAGGGTAACAAATACCGACGTCTTTTCCTTTGGGAGACTCATACTCGAAGTGCGTCTTCGAATATCCTTGTACCGAATTGCTCTAACCTACTCAGTCTAGGTACTAAGCGGCGAGAAACCGTTTCCCAACTTAGGTCGCCATCAAGTCGTCTTTGCTATTGTACGCGGAGACACGCCGGAACGACCGACAGACGAACGAGCCATAGCTCGAGGGTTTGATGACAACATGTGGGCCCTCGTCCGAGATTGCTGCCATGTTGAGCCAGATCTCAGGCCGACAATGAGCGCGGTTCTTTCTCGCCTCCGCGCCGCACGTATGACCTTAGGCTCTCCATCCTCTTGAAAAGGATGCTTGGTTGTCTTCACTTTTATTTTCATCATGTCTGCCGACGTTTGATACGTCTCACATCCTGACGCCAACATAATTTCTGTGCGGCGAGTGTATGTATCTAAGGAGCGAGTAGGATGTATGTATAGGAGAAACTGCGTCGAGTTGATGCAGATATTGTATCATCAAAGGGTGTGTTTGCATCAAGATGGGACACATTTTGAAGATCGACAAAGGTGATGAAAATGAGAGTTTAAGGCGAGTAAAGACAACCAAGCGTCCTTTTCAAGATGATGAAGAGCCTAAGGACGTGCAGCGCGCAGGCGAGAAAGAACCGCGCTCATTGTCGGCCTGAGATCTGGCTCAACATGGCAGCAATCTCGGACGAGGGCCCACATGTTGTCATCAAGCCCTCGAGCTATGGCTGCTTCGCCTGTCGGTCGTTCCGGCGTGTCCCCGCGTACATTAGCAAAGACGACTTGATGGCGACCCAGGTTGGGGAACGGTTTGTCGCCGCTTAATACCTAGACTAAGTAGATTAGGGCAATTCGGTGTAGGATATTCGAAGACGCACTTCGAGTATGAGTCTCCCAAAGGAAAAGACGTCGGTGTTTGTTACCCTAACAGAGCCTTCAACCACCAGAAGCTCTGGCGCCATCCAACGGGCACTCCCGAGCGAATATTCAATCTGAGTTTCCCCTCCCAGCATCGAAAGTCCAAAGTCGGCCACACACGCATCGCCAGATTCTGAGATGAGAATATTTGCCTGAAGTAATAAAGTGGTAGTATCTGATTTTAGTCGGTATACGATAATGAGAGGCACCATAGTGCAACTGAGTGGCAGCACATACACCTCTGACGTCGCCGTGAACTACCGAGCCTGCGTGCAGGTATTCAAGCCCCGCTGCCGCCTGCGCAAGCTAAGGTGAAAGTCGGTAAGTGCGCTTTTCAGAGTAGGGAGAAATATTGCGAACCAGCCGTATACAATCTACGTCTTCGTTATTATCGAGATATGACATAATGTTGCCGTGTTGCATCCACGGCGATATCATGTAAGTGCCATCAGGAAGGGTGCATATACCGATCAGAGGAAGGACGTGGCGATGTCTCAGTCTTTTCCATATATCCACTTCCCTGCGGAAATACTGCGGCGTTGGATGATAATAGTCGCGGATCAGAGGCAGTCCTGCAGATGAAAAGCGAGAGTAACTGAATCACACACCTCCGAATCAGGTTTATCGTCTTTAGTCCGCGAGCGTTTTAGCACTACTGGATATTCTCCCCAGAGTTGGCCTCTGTAACATTCCCCAAACGCCCCGCTATCGCTCGGGCCAACCTCCTTCGCTATCTCATAGTCCCGGATCTCGCCTGCAAACGGAATTATTCCGCTTCTTGAGTATAGTGCCGCAAATAGCTTCATGCTGTGCTCTACGAAAGATTCGCCTGTCACGTATTTGATCGACATTTCCTATCGATGTATACCTCAGCATTTGAGTATGGCATTTCTCGCTCTCTTCAACAAAAAGGACCACGAACCTTTCTGGCATGCTGTAAAGCTTGACCGAGTTCCTTCTCCAGCTCGGGGGAGACGATTCCCTGTAGGAGTTTGGTTAAAGATTAGGCGACCACCCCTACATGTAAGATACCGCACCTCAGACTCGGTATATTTCTGAAGTGGTCGCTCCAACGTTTTGGAAGATGGCTTTGGTGGCGGGGGCAGAACTCGATCGCGAGAAGCAGCGGACTCGGCGATGCCTTGGAACTGAGCCCTGAGCTTGTTGAAGTACTGCTCCCCCGCTAATATCTTCTTTTTTATCGCCTCGAAATTGAGTACTTGCATGCGTTCCCCAGCTGCCTCCTGATGAGACCGAGGGGGAGGAGGGAGAGAATGGGAAGAATAGAAAGAAGCCAGAGGTGGAGGAGGCGGAGGAGGCAAAGTAGGCAAAGGAAGAAAATCGTCTAACCGCCACGTATCATTCATATCCAGCAAAGGTATTATCGGCGCCGCCGGAGGAACGGGAAACCCCCCGCTGCGGCAAAAGCTTTCAGTGTTGTTGAGATATGCAAGTTCAATCTCTGTGAAAGTCTGGTCGGTGTTTGGTTGGGGGCTGGCGATCCACCCCGCAGAGTACGCAGAGTACGCAGAGTACGTTCCTATGAGGACCGGTTTAGGGACTCTGGTGACTATAGCTCCTTGAGAATGAAAAACTGACCAAAAACCCCAGAGTCCTTGTGGACTAGAGGCTGTAATACTTTCAATTTGGAAGCTAGGCCCGAGATGGAAGGAGCTTCCCCAGGCTAGTACGTATTATTTAGCTGAAGAATCATAAGCGAAGTAGATGGCAGACGAACATCTAGATAAGGGAAGAGGTCTTCGTCGTGCACAATCGCAAGATCTACGTCTGAGCTCTGCGATAAGGCAAGAATGCGCCAGCGCCCGTTAGCCTATGGACATAACACCTGAATTCAACAAACCGAAAAGTGTTTACCTCTAGTATGTAGTCAAGAACCGCGGTATACAAACTCTTGTGCTGTGCGTTGGGATTTGATGAGCGCCTGGTGCGGAACACTTAGCAGAGCGTTAGATACCTCGGCATCATCTGGTTCCATTACGAGGTCAAGACCATCATCATGACAGGTACTCGCTCCCTCAATCCCATCCATGGGGGGACTATGATCATCGTCGTACTCAAGGTTGGCAGGCCTCGCCGCTGCGCACATCTTCTTGAGAGGGAGGAATTTCCTCTTCTTCCAGCGATACGATCGTATGAAAACGCACTGGTTGTAGCTTGAGTTAATGGCTTGAGCGAGTGATGAAGAAGATTGGGACAAGTGGGTGTTGTTGCCGGTAAGTACGAGAGCACCCGAGCTGACGCCTACGGCCCCCTGAGCGAGCCGGGTGCGTGGTCCTGAATTGTGTTCGACATGTCGATCGCTGGACCATGCCAAACGGGACGCCAGGGACCCACTACCGCCAACAAGCCCAATCTCCAAAGAGATGCTAACATCCCGAGCCTCTTGTCTGAATGCCGCCACCGCCCATGAAGTCGTAAGGTCACACCCAGTCACAAGGATGATATCTTCCTCCTTGAGTCCCAGCTGCAGGTTGTAGGCGAATGCGACCCAGTAGTCGGTGTGTCTGCGCATATATCCCTGAAATGCCATTTTGTGGAGGATATCCTGGGAGCGCGCTTCATCTGTAGTGACGAGCACAGCTCCTGTGTCATCACGGCATTGAAACCCGACCTTTCCTCCACCGCTAGCAACTCCAGGTACAGCGCTTTCATAGGGCACGGGTATTAGCCTTGAGCCCATAGCAAGCCATGGATGAACTCGCACCTTGAGGCACCGCCAGCAACCTCGACATGACGCACACCTCGGGACATGTACTTGTCTGCAGGCATAACACGAGACAGAATGCGCCGATACCCCTCGGGCAGGACAAGCTGCTCAAAGCATTCTGGCACGCCTCGAGTCTGTGAAGGGTGGTTCGCGGGACGAAGGATGTTGAACAGGCGCTGAAAGGAGCCGTACAGGGTGTAGCCTACATCTCCCAGCTCTACCTGTGAGTAGTCACCCGCAGGTTCTGGCTCCCAAAGAGCAAAACCTCGTTTGAGAGCGGCGAGCTGGTCACTGTAGATGTCGTAGCATGCCATGGTTCTGCGTGATGGTTAATCGATGGTAAGTATCAGGGAGCCTCGTTATAACTAGACACAGCCTGTGCTATGTAACGCCCGTCTGGGCGCCAGTGGATAGCCTCGCTAGCGCTCACAGCGCGCTTAAGAGTCTGAGCGCGTACCCTGTCTCCAAAACCAGTACAGTCATGGACGGAGATTCGGGTCAGGATACCCATTCGGGTCAGCTTGTGACTTTCTTGTGAATCTCCCGTCGTCCCACATCGCGAACGCAGAAAAAATTCCACGAGTGTATTCTACTGTGTCTTATCTACCTCTTCCAAAAATCCGCTTAGTTGAAGTGTGAAAATTGATACAAGGCCAGGAGATTCTTTAATGACTAGTCCGAAATTATACACCAAGTTCGGCACAAAATTTGGGAACCCACCTCGCCCCCTCCTTCCCGCTCACAATTTCCCCTAGAATTGTGTTCTAAATAGTATCATAGCTTCTTCTTGGCGAAAAAACAAGGGGATCGTGGGATGTCTGATGCTGCAAATCGTCGAGACTTTGATTGATTTCACTTGAACGCGATGACCCGCGTCGAGGGAGCAACTTGGCAGGCCGCATCGTGCCATGGCCAGGCCTGGCCAGACCATATATGGCAATGGGTGGCTTACAGAGCATACAATTACACGCGCGAAGGCAGTGGCAGTACACCTTGCTGTCGTGGCAAATATCCTGGCCTCTGCTGTCTCCCATGTCCCCTTGCACCTTTTGCTCTCCAAAACAGTACAACCCAATGTGCGATGCCCATATCTCAAGCATCTTCCCTTGGGCAAAGGTCAGAGACTATATTGACCAGATTTTTTCATGTTTTGAGCCTGAAGAACACTGTCCAGGACCTCTGCCACTTCGGATACACCTCAAATTCGTCTTAATCTCAGCAATTCTTGACGCATTCTCTGCTTGATCTCCAACAATTTTGGGTTTTTAGACCTGAAAACTCATACCAAGATTCTTCCTGTATAGCAGAATATACTGTGAAAATCCCAGCCCCATTTGCCCTGTAGAACCACGAGAAATTGCTGCTGACCTGAATGGGTATCTTTACTCAAAATGGGCCCAAACCGACATCATTTTTCAGACAATTCTCCTGCTCACAACACGGGCTTGTTTTACACTAGAATTGGTATGGTACGGCATGCAAGGCTTCTGTTGATATTGGCCAGGTTGAATGTATCAAAAGTGGCTCGAGGAATGAGCACGGTTGAACACAGCAATTGGTGTCAATTTGTGACCCGAATCCCTGTACATGACTGTAATCATAGAATGGCACCCATTCTTTGTCCTCGTTTCCACATCAGGAAAAACCTGAAAAGCAGATTTTCGAAAACCACCATATTTGAATATTCTCAATGAACGATTTTCAAGCTCAGAAAACTTATGAGAATTCTTTGAAAATATGAATGAGGACTGCATGAAAACATGTGCAAAACTTGAGGGAAAACAGGGGCAAGAATTTGTGAGGACAGCGTGAAGATTGGCTGAAAGCAAATATGGCATTGCACTGAAGATAGTACATTGGGAAAAACAACTAAGGACTCCAAACTACTCCTCATCAGAATCAAACCTAGCCCCCAAATTAGCAAAATCGACACTGGCAGGATTGTCATTGGCAAGTGTGCCCTCGTCCAAAGAAGCAGTGCGCAGTGCCCTAAAGAATGAATAAGTACAATAAGGCATAAAAAATCATTAGTCAGCCAATTTGCATCTAAACAGCCATCCTTTATTTTTGCAACCACTCAATAATTGGCTAGTCATACACACCAGAGACTTATGAGTAGCATAGGAGGAGGCTATAGCTATAGCTCCATAGCTTTAAAGTATCAGGATATCAACATCCAAATAAAAAAATGACGACTCAAATCAGAACTCACCCAAGGAAGTCCAAGATACTTCTTACTTGATTTCACTATGCTCATTCCACATATGGCAGTAAGCTCTATATGGCTTAGTTTTGGTGTGCCTGGTGATTCATTTTAAGCCACTATGAGTCAATTCCATAAGTGCATTGATGAGATCAAGCCAAATGGAGTACCAGGTCCTGTGAAGCCACATCAAGTAAGCACATATGATACACTGACCTTGAACAACAGCTTTATACTCCATTTTTTTGTGGTCATGACTTTGGTAAGCCTATCAGCTACTTATAAAGAATGGAAGTGTTGCCCAAGATTGAATTGTATTCATCAAGTAGAAAAAAAGGGGGGGAAACAGCCCTCCTCACTGCATCAACAATTTTTTTCCCATGCTCAAGGAAATTAGTCCTACTCTGCAATCCTATGGATTATAGAGGTCCTGGTGGTTAGGGTATAGAAGTGAAATCTATATCTCTGTGTTATGATAGTCAAGATAGCTGGAACTTATGGCAGCCCATGACACAAAGCTTCCCAAGAGGGCAACATGAAGCAAAAACAGAAACATGGGCACCATTTTCTATTGTGTGTGGAGTTGGGGTCCACAGGGGGTGCATTAGGAGGATAAAGCACAATAAAATGCAAAGTGCTATGCAATAAACATGAATTTTCACCAAAAGTACCTATATTTGGTCCTTTGGTGTCTGTGGCCTTAATTTGTGATTGAGGGGCTGCTCAAGCTTATTTCTGGGTAGAATTCCCTCCATTACATGCAAGGATAAGAGATGAATACCTAAAAATTTTGTGGGGAGAAGATCCAGGGCCAAGAGGGTCAGTGAGTGTGAGCTGCAAATCAACCCTAGTACTAATAAGGGAATTGGAGAGGATAGGTGAGATGATATGACCTGGTAGTTGCTGTGGTTGGATAATATGATGCCTGAGAGTATGACCATGCAAAAACAACCATGGTTCTATAGGTAATTTTGAAGATAAAGCAAGTGAAAGAAGCACATATCTTGCTGATGTCAGGAATGACCAATGATTTATTATGTCAGATTGTAGATCAAAAGCACTCCCAAGAAAAACACCCACTTTGCATTCATGTAGAGTTCTGCCATGATTTTGTGGGCAACTGTATTGTTGTTGTTGAACATACGCCGGATCGTCAACATATTGATATTGTATGCGTCTGTCGTCATGCTCAATGAGAATTCGATGGCCCGGTGATGTCCACCCTCCCACTCTTTGATCGCCATGTAGGCCTATAAATCAAATGGTGCAGGTTAAGCATTGAATAGTCCAATATGAAGAACACTTGATCCCTACATCAGCAAAAAGGTTTGGGGCGGTAGCAACAAGGGGTTGTTAGTGAGTGCTGTAGGACTCTCTAGAGCACTCAGTAGCGGTTTGTAGCAGCCATAGCACCAGAGTGGTCGACCAGGGTCTACTTGCTACAGTGCTATGGGCACTATGAGCTGCTACTGGGTGCGCTATAGCAGTCTATAGAAGCCACTAACAACCCCTTAATGCTACAGCCTGTAACCTTTTTGTTGTCATCAAGCCCTCAAGCTATGACTTCTTTGCCTGTTGGTCATCCCGCCTTTTTCCCCTGAATGATAGCAGGGACAACTTGGCAGTGATGCAAGTTGGAGAATGGTTTCTTGCTGCTTAGTACCTAGACTGAGTAGGTTAGAGCAGTTCGGTATAGGATATCCAAAGACGCACTTCAAGTATAAGTCTCCCAAAGGAAAAGACATCAGTATTCATTGTCCTAACAGAGCCTTCTGCCAGAAGCTCTGGCGCCATCCAATGGGAATTCCCTGCTCTATGAAAACTTGTAGAGAGCGAATATTTGATCTGAGTTTGCTCTCCCAGCATCAAAAGTCCAAAGTCGGCCACACACGCATTGCCAGATTCTGAGATGAGAATATTTGCCTGAAGTAATAAAGTGGTAGTGTCTGATTTTAGTTGGTATATGATAATAGAGGCACCATAGTGCAACTGAGTGGTGGCACGCACACCTCTGACATTGCTGTGAATTACCAAGCCTCCGACATCGTCGTGAATTGCCGTGCCTGTGTGGAGGTATTCAAGCCCCATCACTGCCTGCCCAAGCTAAGGTCAAAGTCAATAAGCGGGCTTTTCAGAGTAGGGAGGAAGCTGAACCAGCCGTATACATACAATCTACGTCTTGATGCTTTTTGAGGTAGGACATGATGCTGCTGTGTTGCATCCATGGTGATATCATGTAAGTCATGCCATCAGCAAGAGTGTATATACCAATCAAAGGAAGGATCTGGTGGTGTCTCAGTCTTTTCCATACATCTACTTCCCTGAGGAAATACTACGGCATTAAATAATAATAGTCGCAGATCAGAGGCAGTTCTGCACATGAAAATGTGAACAACTGAGTCACACACCTTCTCCGAGTCTGGTTTTTCGGCTTTAGTCCGCAAGCGTTTTAGTGCTACTGGACATGCCCCCCAGAGCCGGCCTTCAAAACATTCTCCAAACACCCCACTATCGCTTGGGCCAACCTTTTTCACTACCTCATAACCCCAGATCTTGCCTGCAAACGGAACTATTCCGCTTCTTGAGTATAGCGCTGCAAACAGCTTCATGTTGTGCTCTATGAAAGATTCTCCTGCCACATATTCGATCGGCATTTCCTATTGAATACGTTGATATTTCTCATTTTCTTCGGCAGAAAGTACCACAAACCTTTCTAACATCCTGTAAAGCTTGACCGAGTTCCTTCTCCAGCTTGGGGGAGGCGATTCCCTGCAGGAGTTCAGTAAAAGATTGGGCGGCCACCATTAATACGTAAAAGCCACACCTCAGACTCGGAATATTTCTGAATTAGTTGCTCCAGTGTTCTGGAAGAAGATTTTAGTAGTGGGGGCCGAGCTCAACCGTGAGAAGACATAGAAACAGCGAGATTGGCAGTGTTTTGGAACTGCCCCTCGAAGTACTGCTCCTCCACTAATCTCGCCTCTTCTCCCCCCTGCCCAAGTTCATTGGATGAGGCAAAGGGCACTGATGTGCAGGCAAATACAATCGGTAGCTGGTCACAAAAGTTTGTAGGGACGGGAGGAAAGATTGGCTCACACTTGGGAGCTGATGCACCAAAGAAACATGGGGAGATGATTTTGTACCACTTTTTCTCCTTCCCCGCTGCTTCCTGTGGTGTACCCCATGGATGCCACCCATTGTCATCTTCCCCTTTGCGAGTCGTCCAGAAGGGTGACATGTGTTGGAAAGGACGGAGTGGAATGTGCTGATGAACTTTGCTGGAGATGGGAATAACTAGTCAAAGGATGCTTGGTTTGCGAGAGGGAAAGGATGGCCTATATGTGCAGGAGCCGTCATTTATAAAACACCAGTAATCAGAGAAAAAGCTTGCAGGCGTTTAATTACTATATACCCACTGCAGGCACTGGTGCTAAATTGCCACGAGGTGAAGTGAGGTGAGGCGGGGTACAATAGGTACAACATGGCAAGCTGGCCGAGGTGAGTATCCGCGGGGGACGATGTGCGCAAGCAGAGTATTAAGGAACCATACCTTCCGATTGGTCTGGCAAAGGGGAAGCCGGCCTGGCAGGCGACCTTGAGGTTCACTTGCCCTGACGGCAGCACTATCCTCCAACAAAGCTGCTACATCAGGTGCAGGCCCTCTCGTAATGCACATCTGTGTTTCGTCCACAAAGGAATATCCACCAGAATTCTCATTTCCTATCGCGAGTCTTGAGGTACATAAAACTTTTATGTAGTCAGTCTGTCGCTGTTATACATGTCAGAAATGAGCAAAAGAAGATTATCCTACTCTTACAAAAACACAAACTCGTATCTAAAAGAGACTGGTGGGCCCAGGCAGTGTTGGTTGATCCCCAGTATAAAAAAATGGACTGTGTTACAGCGCTTATCAGTGATATTATCACTGTCAGGTTGATAGCGAAAGGTTCTGATTTTCTTCTGCTTATGTTTTGTGTGTGCATGGGGCTTTCCCCTTGGAAGCCCCACTCGATGACTCGAGGCGTGATAGGGAATATTGGTCCGCACAATCTTCTAACCTCTTGGCCTCTCCCTCTCCGTGTGGCACTAGCTACTTGAGCATCCGCAGCAAGAATAGGCGTGGAGATTACTGCGACGACCCATTGTGAGGGGCAAAGGAGGGGGGAGCACAAAGAGGGGGGAGCACAAAGAGGGGGGAGCACAAAGAGGGGGGAGCACAAAGGGGGGGGCGCAAAGGGGGGGAGAGCGCAAAGGGAGGATGGCCACTTTGTCGACCCCATCAATATGGCATTGAGCTGTAACTGTCACCCGGCATTGAGCATGCGGAAGCTGGCTGCCTGACCTCACAGGCGCAGCTACCATGAGATGCATGCTGCAACGTGCCTGATTGAACACCAAAAAGAGTGAGCACCCCAATATTCAGGATCAGGTGTCCAAGTACTTGCCATTTCTGCAGACTGGCTATGGCCCAAAACGCCATATCTTGTGTGCTGTACGCACAGCAATAGAGCTAGCTTGGCACAGTGTCTTGATCATACATGATGTTGCTGCATGAGCTGAGCTGAAAAAGTCAATTATATTCAAGATCTGAGAGGAATATAGACGCGTACACGAAAACGATGATATAGACACGAGGTCTGCCAGGTGGAGCCGGGCAGAGGTAACCATAAGGCTATGAAAGCAGAGAGACTGGGAGATCTTGGTGCTTGAGATGCTGATAGGAAGATCTACGGTACCAAAGTCATGGGTTTTCAAAAAAGCACGGTGTGTGATATGTGAAGAGGCATAATGGAGGATGTACGTGGTCAAGACACATTCCCACTCTATCTCCCCTGAGAATAACGCGACATGGTGGTGCCTGACTCCCATTCTTTTGACCATGAATGATACTGCTCTGCGTAAACGTGAAATAAAGGAGGCTCAACCATGCATAGTACATTGTGATTGTGATAGTCTACATACATATTTCACGGCAAATGCATGCGAGCAGAAAACGACAACGCTCCAGCCTGCATGCACAATGGGTCGTGTAAATTGGAAATAAATGATTGGTAAATAAATAAATAGATAAAAAAAAAACTCACATCGACACACCAGAATTGTTGTAGCCACACGATCGAGGGTTGCAGGCGGACAGGACATGAGGATAGCCTGACCCAGACCACGAGTCGAGCCCGCTACAGAGTGGAGCATCAGACAAGGGCCACAGCATGAAAGCAGCCTTGGGGTGAAGCTAACATGAGTAGTCGCTTATGCACCCGGAGCCCATAATATATCTAGATTCTAGGTTGAATCAAAGCAAGGCTGCCCTCTCTCTGATCGCGAGCATACTCAATACGCTCCTGCCGCCACTCGTTTGCCATGGGATCTGATATGCTGTCAGAGCCACACAAACGCAACCATTCAGCCAAGGGCCAAGCTATCAGTAGGTCTCCCACTCTGCTGTCTGAATAATGCAAGAGGCACTCACAAGTCACTTTACAGTCGACGCAAAGAAAGAGAAAAAACAGTCCCAGGAGGACCGCCAGCGAAAGGCAAGGGAAAAGGAGGCGGTGGCCGCAGAAGGTGGGCGTCTTATCGATGGTGTTGAACGTTGAATGTTATCATTTGCTTACCTCAGACTGGAGCAGACTTGGATGCTAAGGCTGTGAGGCGAGTAAAGGAACGGAACAGCAACGTACGTAAGCTCAGCATCTGCACACAGAACTGGCACCAGCACTCAGACTCTCATGCTCAAACATCAGTTGTCATACAACTGCTGCCCAGCCTTGAAATTGGCTTCAAAGGGGAACGCTCACTATATCAGCAAAGCCCGCCCCGAGACCCCTCGTGCCTCCTCACCCAACGCTGGGACTTCTCATCGCAGTCAGACCTCACACAGGTCAAGAGCCCCAATCAACGAGTCCGACTCATCATTGCCCTTGCTCTCGGCTATCATTTATAAAGTATGTCATCTGGTAGCTGTAGACGTTCTTTACCATATTGATATTGATTTTTATTGGTCAAGGACAAAGGCAAGGGTCTGGCACATCATGAAAATATGCAAGAGGATGGCGACGAAGAAGGCTCTGGTGAAGACGCTGACTGGCACAATCTCAGTTGGCCTATTCGGCTCGGCTCCGAGTCTCGGGATGAGTCCCCTCACCACTACCCCAACAGGGATAAAAAAGTTATAACCGATATATTGATTACTTAATACTATCACAAGATGTATTTTACAATAGACTACTTACTGTAGTGCAGTGGATTTCTCTTGGACCGCTTGCTGGAGGAGAAGATGAGTGTGCTGAGAAGACTGAGGGGACTTTGGAGGAGCTCTGAGGCCTCCTTTTATACCTTTCCCAAAGCCTGTTTGTGTCTATGTACATTGTGAGCGGAAAACTACATATCTAGTATATACTACCTTATCTGTCTATAATTACTACTTATAGGACATGACTCATTGGTTCCGATCGGTGCCTATCAGTGCCTTAAGGTACCGAGCGGTACCGAGCATTTCCTATCTAAAGCTAACCTAAGGTACATACTCATAAACCTCCTGCACACTTCTGGTGTTGAGTCGGAAGTGGTAATTAACCTTTAAAGCCTTTGCAAGGGTCTGCGCTCAATCTGTCTAATTAGCCGGAACCGATCGGTTCCGTTCCTGGAGGCTATGCAGCCATATCCAGACGATTGGTGCCGCAATATTAGAAGGCTGTGCGATCCGATTAGGAGCCAATATACCAAGGCTGTACAATCCTAAAGTGGGATCAATATTTACAGATATTGCTTCTGGACACTTGCGCTTGTATTACATAATGTTTGGTTTACTAATTAAACAACTAATTACTGTAGTAAACACTTGAATACTTTTCCGATGAGATGATCTAAGTATTATCTAAGTATTTACTATATGTAATTCTAATAGGGGAATCAGATGAGGAGCATGCCGATGAAGAACTTCCCAGTACATTTCTTCATATCCATTGTTCCTTGTCTCCCATACTAACCTCCCATACATTTGCAGGTGACTCCAACGCTTCCAGGCAAGGCACTCCACACGGCTGCTCATCTCACCCCGGCATCCACCAGAAGCGACGCCTTTCTTCCTCGTCATTGACAGTCCACAAATGTGCTCGTTACCAGCACAATCCCTCTTTGCGACCCAAAGCGGCAGACTGCCCCACCGATCACCAGCCCCATATATCACTTGCCATTACTGCGTTTTGCAGCCGCATTGCAGTCACATTTCCCTGGCCCGATCATGACCGTGAGGTAGATGTCACAAAACAATCTTGAGGGATCGCAAATGGGTACTATGGCAGGGTGATTGAACTTGAGGATATTCACATCAAGATTGTATGTTGCTTTGATTCCGCTTTCATGCCATCACACCGCTGATTTTCGCTCTCAGATATGCAAGTCAATGGCTCAAATGCGCGGTGAACTCAAGACCATCGCACGTGGCATGGTTGAAATTTACTTCGGCTTTCATGACCGCATCTTGAAAAGGAGGGAAAACCGAGAGCTCTACAAGAAGCTCATCACTGAACACACATTCCTTTATGAGGTTTGACCGCTTTCTACATTATTATGTTCTTGTTCACTCAATTCCGTTGTATAGGACCACAGGGCCACTCGCAGGCTTTGGTTCAATCCGCTGCTTTTTAAGCTCATCAAGCGCATGTTTTTCAAGAACCAGCATGACAACAGCATGATTTGCCGACCTCTATTCAACCCCGTCCGCAAAGAAACTATTGCTCTTGCATATACCGCGGCAAGCTTTTGTTTGTTGAAGTAGGAGTTTGACTACTCAACCATAGCTTTTTTAGATACGCTGTGCACTTGATGAATGGTCCGATGGCATATGGGAGCCGATTCCCTTCACCACCCCCGTCTATAAACCAATTTACGAAGAGCTATTTGCCGGTCTAACTAAGCTCAAGAAGGATGGCAGCGCCAATGTCATCAAGGGCCTTGGCCAAGAACTCTGGGATGAATCCATGTAAGCTTCTCATCCACTACTGGTCCAACACAATCTTCAACCAGCTCAACTTCAATTAGTGCTCGATTTGCTGTCACACAGGAGAATCTGGGTGGCTCCTTCTCTGCCCAAACTAATGCCGCCACCATCACAGATTATCAGCAGCGTGAACATCGGAGAAGGCAAGAAACTAATGAAGCTGGCATTGCTGGTGAGGCTGGTGAGAATAATCAGGCCAATGAGGCCGATGGAGCTGATGGAGCTGGTGTAACCCATGAAGCTGCTTAATCATCTCATACATAACACCTTTTCTCGATACTTGCTTGTGCTATGATTGATTCACATGCTCTCATTTTTCTGCTATGTCTTTGGTTTGTTTTTTTACAATTGATTTACAGGGTCTTCTCTTTTTGATATTGTGCCATGTGTGATCACATCCTCAGTGGGCTCGAGTGAAGGGGGAGTTAAAATTGAGAGACAAATAGACTATGATGTGTTATTTGTACACATTACTTCACTGTGGCAGTGTGGTGCTATCGGACACAATGTATCTAACTATGTCTACTATGTATAGTCCTGGATAGTCCTCTATATCCTACCATACATAGTATGCATAGTACTATATAAGGCTATACATCTTGCTATGGTTGATATGTGTAGCACTATATAGGACTATGTAGCTCACTATGTTCAATATTTTGAGTACAACATAGCACTTTATAACTCACTATGGCTGCCATGGGTAGTACCATATACCACTATATATTCTATGATGTGATCTATGGAGAGCTTTATAGCAGTAGCATCATGCCATGTGATCTTCTACAGCAAATGTACTGTCACTACATGTAGTACCATATACCATTATATATTCTCTGATGCAACCTATGAAGGGCTTTATAGCAGTAATATCATGTTATGTAACCCTCTATAGCAAATATAGTGTCACTACACATAGTCCTATGTAATGCTACAGAAGCCTGAAACTGTAGTTATATAGGTTATATAAAGGCTGCTAAGCTATGCAACTATATAGGCTCTCTAGCCTACAGAGTGCTCCATAGCAATATGGTTTTTTACTGATGTGAGCACATTCCGTTCTCAACAAATCCTAATTGCAATCGGGGACTGGCCAAAAATGACCCAACCAGCAGGGGGATGCCACGAACGAACGAGCGGCGAGGGATAGTGCGTGAGCGAGGTGTGCGCGCCCAGCGTTGGTGGTGTATGCGCTGACATAAAATATTGCTGGGACATCGGTCACATCAATAATATTGTCCATGTCACATAACACTGTTCGGGTTGTGTCAGTTCACCAGCTCTGAGCCATCCTATCAGGCGCCGGCATTGCTCGATGAATGCTTATATATGCAACAAAAAATGAGGTTGATTCTCTATCGGCATGCAACGCGCTGTAAGCTCTCAACTCGTGATACTTACAACGGGTACTTTCGGATACGACGACGCGATCTAATACTGTTTGCTTCTATTTGACTCAACATGCATCATCGACCTTAGCCACCACGCACGTCGCTCGCACTCGTACTTTAACTACTTACAGCTTAAGCGCTACGCACTTAAGTATCCACGCGTACAAACGTCTAGAACGCGGAAATTACTCGCTAGCAACACACCCTAGAACGTATTCGGGTCGTAGAAACAACTGAACCGGACTCCGCAATGCGTGAAGTACCACTGGCGATGTTACCTATGTTGATGCGTAATCCCAAGCTCAAAACAGATTTGCTCACCAGCTAGCGGTCATGATTTCTGGGCGAAACCGTGAAAACAGCAGCTCTTCTTCGCTTCCAAGGCTACCGTGTGTTGCAATCTCAATGTCTACACCTTCTCCTTTGGGCTGGCGTGCGTGGAGCGTGCTCGATCAACAAAGGACATTCACTTCCTTGTATGTGTTTGGAATTCTGTGAAAGAGTTTTCCAAGCTGCCGGTTTGTCACATTACACAGGGGGTGAATAAATCTCTGTGCCGCTGAGCGGCGTCAGCGCCGCACTAAGTAGCCATACAGTCTCATGGGTTTCACACCAGACACGCGGCGGTGCACCATAGGCGCGCAGGCGTCTCGAGCACCCAAATTGCATCCTCTTCTGGGTTTCATATCGCTTCCAATGGTCTCCTCTTATGGGCGCCAGGAGTTGAACGTTGAGCGCTCTCTGGCCCAATTTGACGTAATCTGGAAATGCTTATAGTATGGGCTAGGATTTCTTGGAAGCATCTATAACAGAACTGGATACCCCCTGCTACTGCTTCTTCACACAACAAGCTCACCCATTCACAAGTAACAGCGCCTCTCCTTTCTCCACAACTACCACCTTCATACCACTTCATAGCTCAGCGCTCATGCATCATGGCTCTAGCTTGCCTCGATAACGTTAGGAAAAGTGTACCGTGCGGACGGCCTGATAACGACATCGAGCTTGATAGCACAATCTTAACCTCTCCTGCGCTTGGGTCCCATCCGCCTGAGACCCCTCGCGATCGAATACATTTCGCGACCCCTACTCACACAGGCCATATCGGCGGTCGTACCAGAAGAAACAGATCTCTTCCGGATCTTAGCAGCTTCCAACGAACACCCTCGAGATCTGAGATCGAGTTTCGTGGCCCGGAGTCTCGCTCATACAGGCTACGACTTCACTCTCGCACCTCCCCCCCTTCGCCTATGTCCCATGGGCTATTCTTTCCTGCTATTGGTGCGCTATCCGTCGGTAGACAGATCTCTCGGGTGCCAGACCTTGGTGTTGCGCACTCTATTCTGAAACAGATTGAATTGGCTCTGAAGAGTATCCGCTGTCAAACGTAAGAGACCGAAGACATGAATTTTAACGGGCTGACTAAAAACGTATGTTTTAGGAGCCAATACAAGGCGTTAGTAGAGCGCAGTAAAGCTGTTGTAAGCGTCATTGAGTTACATTGGAACCCCGAGGAGGCAAAAAGTAGGGCCATAGATTTAGACAATCTCGCTAAGTGTGCACGATAAGCTTTTAGTCGTTCTGATTCTAGCGGTTAATGCACGATCCAAAGACACTTGAGAAGCATCCACGGCCACATGGTTGAGTCCGCTGGTCGCACTTTATTACAGGCAATCTTGCATCAGTCTCAAGTCAGTGCCGAAATAAGGGCAATGATGAATCGTCTCAACTCGTGCTTGGAACCGTTTCAAGTACGTTGCAAGCCTGTCCTGCTGATTGCTGCATGGAAATTCGACTTTAACTACTGGTTGGCTGGCAGCTACTATCCGAGCTCGAGCATATGGATAACAGCGTACTTGACTGGGGTTCCTTGACCACTGTATTGAGTGGATTGCAAAGAGTGCGTAGACAGTCGAAGCGTTACTTCAACTGACTTATCTGTGTTCCGCCACTCTTTTAGTTTCCGCGCGACAGGATTCCCCTTAACGTTAAAAGTATATTCATTGAGGAACCTCCAGATGTGGACCCTCATGCTCATTACTGCGAGAAGGTAGGAAGAAACCCGGTTATTGTTGCAACGGTGGGTCGGCCCCTGTGCTCCCCGAGACCTGAAGGATGCGTCGCTGACTTATTGGGCAGAATAACGATATCTATGAGGGAAGGTGGATGGGGAGTGAAAAGGTTGCACTTAAAATAGTGAGGCTCTTGACAAACGAGGAAGAAGATAAAAAGCAAAGGATTATTGAGGTAAGTATGAGACGGTGCTCAGCCTTTCACCTCAGCTGATATTATTTATGTATATGAACCCTAGCGATTACCAGCTGAAGTTAAAATCTGGGCGGAGCTCCGTAGCCAATACATTGCTCCTTTATATGCAACGTGCACAGATGACGGCCCCTATCCGTAAAATTTGATTTCTCCCCTTCTGATCCCCGCCGTTAATATATATCTTTTTCAAGGTACATGGTCGTGCCTTGGTATAGGTGTGGTTACATTTTCGCTCTTTCATTCTAATATCCCACCGCCCCCATAACTGACACACTCTCACTCAGAAACGGTGATGCCACAAAATATGTTCGATCCAAACCTACGCCTATCCGCGTTCGAATCGTGAGATACTCTCTCCGCTTGTATGTTTTAAGTCATTGACCCACTTCGTGCTCCTCTTAGTGCCTCGAAATTGCTTATGGCCTTCAATATCTGCATTCTTTGGAGCGTCCAGTCATATATGGAAATCTGAAAGGAGTACGTGAATTCAATTCAACAACTATCGAATATCCGTAAGATTAAACTGCCCCTCAGAGCAATGTTCTCATCTCCGATGAAGAGGGCGCTCTCCTCTCTGACTTTGCTCATAGCAGCTTTTCTGGAGAATCAGATGGACCGAATATGCATTATCTCCGATGGATGTCACCAGAGGCTCAGCGTGGCCAACGCACGCCGGATATTGATATTTGGGCCTGGGCCATGACCACCCTAGAGGTATGTACGATTAATCTTGATGATCTAAGAGACTCAGTGTGGCCATAGGGTTTCTAAATATTAGCTTCTAGCTCTTGAGCGATATGCGCCCATTTCACGGACTAGAAGCAACAAACTTTGACCTTTCTACCATGATTGAAAGGGGACTCCTCCCTAACAGAGACAACTATCAGTGTGACGCCGTTGACGATGACATGTGGTCACTTCTCGAATCCTGCTGGCAGAAACCACACCATCGGCCAACGATTGCTTACATCGTTGAAGAAATGGAGCAGAGGTCGCGCTTAATCCAAGAAAACGCCTTGAGCCCCGCGGCAGGCCAATTCCATCACGAAGAGAAAGACGATGATGAATTTGATAGCGAGGTAAGACAGGCGGTAGAAAGAGGTGACATAAATGACCAGAATGCCGATGGGGAAACGATACTGCATCGCGCAATCCGCAGCGCCACACTTCCTGCCGTGGTTTCTCTCCTATCCGCTGGCGCAGACGTCCATCTACGGAATAAGCATGGCGGAACTCCTCTTCATATGCTTCACCTTCGAGAGCGCCGTCAATGGGGTGACGTATCAGAGCGGACGAAGGCAATTCCCGACATTCTGAAGGCCTTATTAGGCAAAGGCGTTCACGTGGATATTGCCGACCGTGATGGACAGACACCATTGCAGCTTGCCGCCTCGGCCGGCGCCCGTACAACTATTACAGCGCTACTCAATGCCGGTGCGAGCGTGCATGCATGCGACAAGGACGGCAAAACTGCCCTTCATCTCGCTACCGCTGCATCTCATGCGGATGCGTGTATGCTACTCCTTCAGGCTGGCGCCTTCATAACAAAGCATGATAACAGTAGCGACACCCCCGTTATGAACGCTGTCAGAAAGCGCTCAACAGAAACACTTAACATCCTCCTCAGGTACAGCCCCTCGTCAAGCAAGGTATCCTTTTCTGCTTATATTTGGCGATACTTCTTTTAAAAAGCTATACTTTGGATAGGGCATCTCGTCGACCTTGGAGAGTGAAATTTTCCGCGCTGCGATACATATCAGAGAGGTACAACAACAGCGCTCTCATTCAGCACTGAGCTATAGTCTTGGCAAATTTCAATAGGATATGCTCGATCAAGGAAATGGGCAACGATTCCGAGAAAAAAACATGAAAATGCTATCAATCATATATGCGTACACAGGGCTGTTCCCATCGGCCTATGAAATTTGGGATTACGAGGTAGAAAAGGCAGATCCCTTGGTCGAGCGAGGTGGATTTGGAAACTGTTACAGAGGAGTTCTTTGGAAGGAACACCAGGTTGCGTTGAAATGCCTTAGAGTTAAAGCTTCGCAGATATCGACGCAGGACCAAGACGCACCCGCATCAATGGACAAGGTACGCGATTCCTGCGTCCTCAGCTTGCTACCTATCATAACTCGTATCGCCGCCGTCTTACCATCAGTACATCAAACGAGAACTGCATGCATGGAGGCGGCTAAAACACCGCCGTATACTACCACTCATCAGCACTTGCACATTGTCCGACAATATGACCTACATGATATCACCCTGGATGCATCATGGGAGCATCTTAGCCTATCTGGAACTCGAACAATATCAAGACGTAGATCGCTTGCTTCTGGTTTGAACCCCCGCCCTTTAGAGTTCTCCAGATGGCTGATTTTTTCCACTATCAGCTGATGCAAATAGGAGAAGGGCTACAATACCTTCATGAATTCGACCCTCCTATTGTTCATGGTGATGTAAGAGGGGTAAGTTTTTTCAGCGCATACCTACGCTGCGGATCATGATACTTATACATATCACCTGATGATTAGCACAACATACTGATATCAGAATCGGGTGAAGCATGCCTTGCCGACTTTGGACTCTCTCTGGCTCTCGAAGAAGTTAGCTTTTCAAATTCCTCAAACTTTCATCACGGAGGAAATGCACGATGGATGGCCCCTGAACTCATGGCACACCCTCCTGCGACGAGATCGGCGGCGTCAGACGTCTTCTCTTTTGGGAGGGCCATCGTTGAGGTATGCCTCGACTTCAACTCTAATGATGCACGTTTAATGCCAGGGCCATTAGGTGATGACCGGCAAACGCCCATTTGATGAATTACATCATTATCAAGTCCAGCGTGCACTTATCAATGGACGACTTCTGGAGCGACCCACAAGCGAAATCGTGATTGCGAGGGGGCTCGACGATAATATATGGGGCCTCGTCCAAGAGTGTTGCAATACTAAGCCGGGCTCGAGACCTCTGATGCACAATGTTGTCAGTCGCTTGCGCGCCGCACAAATCGCTCGTAGCGCTCCGTCCTCTTGAGTTGGCGGCCTGCATCTGCTCCATCCAATCGCAACCCACACCTTCTGCCATAGTATAAGAGGTGCACTCGTTTCCATAATGCATGCTCGTCAGAAACAGACTTTCTTCTGTTGAGTAAATTTCTAGTCTGTCGCGGCGTACAAACCATACTCCAGCTAGTTTTCATACTTATCTACATGGTTTCCCTTGCTCAGAGGCTCGCCGCGAGTCTTTTATTTTACGTCCCTCTTGCAGCAGAAGGGAAAAAATGGATAATGTGGGGTGAACAAATGTGCGCCTAAGGACAGTCCCTGAAGTGCTCGGAAAATTGAGACTCAAGACGATTTAGTTAAAGTGAATACTGAACGAGGAGAGTCTGCCAGGTATCAAGCCGAGCATCCCTCATCAGTTTCCGGATATATTTATATCTCCTCGTCTATTGTGGTAGCAGACCAAGATTATGCATCGTCTACCCGCCGTGGATAACTGGCCCTCCCGGATAGCTGATGTTGAACGTTGAGTTAGCAACGTGGCCGCGGAGATTATCTTACGTAATCAATCCGGCTTGGCTTGGCCTGGCGATCGTGACTCGTGAGATCTTTGAGCGATCTTCGAGTGACTCGTGCTTTGCAACATAAAACCCAAGCTTCGCTGAAGAGGCCCAAAAAGAAAGAAAAAATGGCCACCCCCATAGACTCTGTCGCTGAAAAGGTTCAGGATCTGGTTGTCGGAGACAGGTGAGCTACGATCTACATATTCAAGTATTGTTAATGGGATTGAACCATCGACAGCGTTCCTCAGCTCCCAGCTGCAGCTGGCGCTTCTCAACCGGGAGAGCAACTTGTAACGCCTTGGGATGTTCAAGGCGGCGTATCTGCCGATGGGCACCAGCTCGCGATCGACTACGACAGACTCATTGACCAATTCGGGACTCGTCGCATCGACGATGAGTTACTCCAAAGATTCGAGAAACTTTCAGGAAGGAGGCCACACATTTTCCTTCGAAGAGGGATGTTCTTTTCCCATCGGTCCGTGCATTCTGATTGACTTAGCATATACGTGTTTGCTCAGCTTTTCGCGCTATAGCGACTTCTCTCGTATCCTCGATCGATATGAGCAAGGGAAGCCATTCTTCCTGTATACTGGTCGAGGGCCGAGCAGCAACAGCATGCATCTTGGCCACATGATCCCTTTCGTATTTACCCAGTAGGTACGAGTTTCTTCAACCCGGATATCATCGCGCGTGAACTCTGCCTTTAGGTGGTTGCAGGAAGTATTCGATGTTCCGCTAGTAATTCAACTCACCGGTCAGCTTCCGTTACACTTCCTCCTTTATTTGAGAAACTCAGCCTGTCTTGCTCACTGTAGACGACGAGAAATTTCTGTTCAAAAACAACCTAAATGTGGAGCAGGCCCGGCAATTCTCCCGTCAGAACGCAAAGGATATCATCGCCTGCGGATTTAACCTTGAAAAGACGTTTATTTTCAGTGACTTTGACTTCGTTGGGTAAGCACCTATGGAATTGAATAGCATTCCCGTATTGACTCGTCCCGTATAGCGGGGCTTTCTACCGAAACGTAGTAAAAATCGCTCGGACTATCACAGTCAACCAATCCAAGTCCACTTTCGGTTTTAACGACTCGCGAGTATTCCCTTAGCGTTTGCTATCCGCTCATTAATGAGTCAGTATTTCTTTACAACAGGGACAACATTGGAAAGCTGCACTTTGTCTCCATACAAGCGGCCCCGTCTTTCTCGAACTCCTTCCCGCAAATATTTGGGGAAAAGTCCGACATCCCAGCATTGATTCCGTGTGCGATCGACCAAGTAAGAACACCCACACCATTGGCTCATTTCAGCGCGCTTGAATAAGATGTCATCTATAGGATCCTTACTTCCGACTGACTCGCGATGTCGCTGCTCGCCTCAAATATCCCAAGCCAGCACTACTGCACGCCAAGTTCTTCCCTGCACTTCAGGGGCCCCAAACGAAAATGTCGGCGTCAGACACGACAAGCAGCATATTTATGACGGACACTGCTGGGCAGATCAAAAATAAGATCAACAAGCATGGGTTCAGCGGCGGAAGAGAGACGGAGGAGGAACATCGCAGGCTCGGCGGCAACCCCGACGTGGATGTTGCATATCAGTACCTGACGTTCTTCGAAGAGGATGATGAGCTTTTGAAAAAACTTTCCGATGTAAGACTTTCTTTTCGTTCTGCGAGAGGTGCCGATCAGCTCTGAACCGACTTGATGCTAGGATTATCGCGCCGGAACTCTCTTGACGGGTCAGCTCAAAGCAAAGTGCATCTCCGTTTTGCAGGCTTTTGTCAAGTCATTCCAAGAGGTCCGTCCACCTCACCCATCTCCTTCCTTCGGTGACGCCGATTCATGCCCCCTAGCGACAAGCAAAGGTCACGGATGAACAAATTGACGCCTTTATGGACCCGACGCGCAAGATAGAACCGTCAGTGGCCAAAAGAGCAGCCGCATGACTTGAAGGCGCCTCACTGGGTTAGCACTTCCTCAGATACTGTGTAATTGGGCGGAAATATGAGTATATCAAAACAAAATACGGCCTTCGAGGATATAGTATTGATGTTAGCAGATCCATGCAGTTACGAACCTGCTTGGGGAAGAAACTGAGATGCAGATAGTCACGATATCAGGAATTGAAGACCGAGGTGAGAATGATCGCGCCATCCCAACCCTAAGCGCGACGCGGCGTAGCACTGTAGGGTGGATTTGACCCCAGTGTTGTATGATGAGCGTCTTATCTGCCACCCGCATACCTATAGGCTTTTCACACACTAAGGATTCCGCAAGAGCAGGGTAAAACGCACGTCCTCGGCCCGACCGCAGCACAACGATCATTCCTGCCTTGAAGCTGGGATTATACATCGCGGAGCGCACCAGATTAACTGGATCGCTAGGGAAGGCGGCTGGGGAGTAGTCGGGCGCAGATATACTTTAAGGCCTCGACCAATTCTTAATCATTGAGACGATTTGATGAAGGCACCTTGAACAGTCGAAGGGTCGGATTGGAGGGTATCCACCTTAAACAGCAATTCTCGTCGTCTAGGGCAGTCACAGCAGATATAGGCATGGTATTCTCAGAAGGCCAAAGCTTGTTGCTCTCGCCGTATGGCAACCGAAAGTCGATATCAAGCCAAAGGCGTTGGGGGGTACGAGACAAGACCCCTAAAACGGCAGCAACCCTGCGCCTCTTCTGCGCAGACCTGGCAGCTTTGTATGCGATCATAAGACGCCGAGTAGGAGATGCACGATGACGATTGAATGCGCCAGTGAGTACGCCAGCGAGAGCATGAACATGTGAGGGATACACCTGCTATAGTAGTTCAACCCCGGCCTGCATTCGCGACTTGGTTGGGCTAAAACAACCAGAGTAGGCCTATCAGCAAACTGGCCAGCAATGGGTGACGTCTGGACGCTCTGTAATGTAAACAATTTTGTGAAAGGCACGTTGAAGTAAACAAGACGAGTGTACGCACGACTTGTAGTGAGGGCTTCCAAATATTCTTGGCGCTAGCTAGCGACCAAAGCACCGAGATGCGATAGGTGAGCCCCTTGGCCCAGGCAGGTGAATATGGATGGTTGTGGATCCAGAAAGCAAGTTGCATGCTATACCCTGCTATACCTCATACGCGCCTCCACCCGGCCACGTTACTAAAAAAAATCCCAATAAACCTTCAGCACAGCGCTATTCTACTATATTACGCCTAGGAATTCCTCTCCTTTCTTTCGTCACTGATCTTGGATGTCGGACGAGTGCTGCGTACTATAGTGCGCGACGTTCCATTGGCAATATTAGTAAAGTTGAGGACTTGATCAGAGCCCGAAGCGTACGTGGCGTGTTGCATAGACTGCCGACACAGGAAATTTATCAGCTTCATCTCGGAGTCGGAGAGCCGCAAATCCGGACTCACCGCCAACTCACCGCCTCGCCCCCACATCATCTCGGACCACTTCCGTTCATCTTCCTTGACTTTCCCACTTGCGCACGAAGAATTCAAAAGTGCCCGTATACAGTCGATATGAAGCAAACCACGTTTCCCAAACACGTTTCCTGTCCACTGGTTCTATCAGTGTGGGGCGAGTAGTAAAGGATGATCAGTAAAGGCGGGATTGCCTATCCGGACGAATCGAAAACGAGATCCACTGCATCAAGACGTCTACCCTCGTGTACCCGCCTTCAAAACAGGCATAGGTCGTAGACAGGCATTCTATCACAGGCGGACCGAATATGCGTTTAATCCATAGCGATAATAGCGCGGTGAATGCTCGTGAGTGCAGCTTCGGTTTGATGGCCGATACCGCGAACCTCGGTCCGGCGGTCTCCCCCTACAAGTATACAATATCATCAAGATAACGGACAGCCAAGTCCTCTTATGAACGGCGATCCTAATAGTGCAGAGTAGTGCACTCGGTCAATAACAATGTTGGCTGCTTGGGGGTGCCTTTCGGACCGGTTGTTTAGATACTGGAACATCCGGCGGGGTTGACGTGTTGAGTGTTGCAGGCAGCAATGGCAATTAAATACTCTCCTAATAAAGATTTCAAAAAAAAAAAAAAAGGCAGCAATGGCATGAGCAGCCGGGACCCGGAGAGCATGGAAGTAGTAGTCACATGAATCAAGCTTGTCGCAGATATGACTTACCGTGCGCGTGAAGCTTTGAAGGATCAGCATTATATTGATGGATAGTCTCCCCAGGCAGACTAGTTGATGGATGTGTTGATCGACAGAGTTGACGGGCTTCTCTGCGTAATATAAACCGATCGATCGACAAACGCGAACTACGAAAAAAATATTGCTGCTGGTAAATTAAATAATCTTTTGAACAAGATGTAAAACATGAATACAGGAAGCATAACACATGGAAAAAGAGTGATAAGATCGTTATGAGTGTAGTTATTGAATAAAAGCGTTAGGTAGACAATGTAAGTAGTAAAGTAAAGATTGAGTGAGGGAGACTATTTCGACGAGGAACCCAGTAGAAAATGGAAACAACAAGCCAAAGGAAACTATAGAGAACAGCTGTCGTGGGATTGGAAGGGAAAGATGTGGGAGAAATGTGGGGAGGAGATTGGACGTGTGGATGAGGAGAGAGACGGAAAAGAAAGGGATGCAATAAGACTACGACGAAGGAACGAGAAAGAGACTTTGTTGGGATAAATGTATAGGTTGGATATGGGCCGTCGTTCAAGTTGAAGTAATAAGAAAACATGAAAAGTAAAAAGAGAGAGCGGATTCATAAAGCGACACAGTTACTCCTTGTGTCTACTGATTTTTTCAACACCGGCAGACATTGACGTCTTCCGCTGGAGTTTCTGTTAATCGTCAAGAACGATCAGAATCCCAAGTTTAGCTGATGAAGAATTGGGAAAAAGACGTACGTCTTCCTCGTCATCCTCCGACGAATCGCTATCGCTCTCGTCTGCATCTGAGACATCGGAGCCGCTGGTGGCGCTCCTCTCGGGGCTCTCGTCCTTTACCGTCAGGTACCTTTCCGAGGAGAGGCGAGACGGGGTCCCAGAGTGATACCGCTCTGAAGACGAGCGAGCGATCAAGGACGGGGTCGGTGTGCCCGACCGATCATGATGGTGGTGGTGGTGATGCGAGGCGTGCGAGGGCGGCGGCAGTAAAGTCGCCGTATACACGTGCGCTGAATCGGCCGAGTCGCGCCGCTGAAGATGCGGTGGATACGGCGTCTTTGTCGCGGTCGAGGGTGGCGGCGCTTCAGAAACCGGCTGCTGGGGAATCGGCGGAGAGATGGGAAGCTCCTTTCTCTCTTCAGCTTTTATCGCCTCCGCCTTGTCGCGAGCTTCTTGCTCCTCGCGAGCCTTCTTCTCCGCCTCTCGCTGCTGCCGTCTTCTCTTCACCCATCCCATTCCGCTGCCGTCGTCCTCGTCCTCGGGAGCGGCGGCAACCCGCTGGTTGCTCTGAACCTTGCCCCAGTCGTGGGCAGTTCTTGGCGCAGTCGAAGCAGCTTTATTACTGCCCATCCCGCCATAACCCCACTCGACAAACTCGGGCTCGACGTGTTTAGTGGCGCCCGCCTGAGATCGGGAGGCGCCGTACACACGGCCGTTGAGCATACGTTGTTGGCGGCGGTCAGAGCTCGCCGAACTAATGCGGATGAGCGGCACCATACCCTGAGACTGAGATGCGCCAAGGGTAGTCATACCGGTGGACATTCGGCGCTCGATGGGTCCGCCGTCCGTACCTGCGGTGGAGTCTCGAGACGAGGCGCGGAAGAGGTCGTCCATAGACTTGGCGCCGGGCAGTGTTAAAAATGGCTTGAACAGCTTCTTGGTGGCAGACCAAGAACCCTTTTTGGCGCGCTTCTCCGAAGATCGGGAATCAGTCTTGTAGAGGTAGTCGGTGGCCTCTTCGGGAAGTTGGACCGACTCTGGACGGGGAGAGGGCTCGTATGGGACATCTGAGGCAGATTCGTCTCCCAGGAGGGGATGATCGATAGCATCGCGTCTTATGTCGGGAAGGGGGGCGAAGCGAATCTTGCGTGGTGATGCAGAGGGTGGTAGGGCATCCGAGTCGGAAGATGTTGACGCGGCAGAGGTGGTTGAGGGCGCGTAGACGTGGGAGCGAGGCTGGAAGCCGCTCGAGGCGAGGCCAGCAGGAAAACGGCTGTTCCTGCCATTGAGCAGGATACCGCCTTTTGGCCCTGGTGGTGGGGTGAAGGTGGGGGTGACGAAGAGCGACGGGGGATAGAGCAACGTTGGGGAAGTCATGATGGAAAATGGTCAGTGAAGGTGGGGGTCGAAACCAGCGAGACGAAATAATATATGGGCCGGTCGCAGAATACGTGTGGGCTGCGTGGCTTGCCCGGGAGGCGCTGCTGGTGTTGAGCTTGGCTGGAGTGTCACGCGCCAAGAAAGTGGGGTACGGCAGAACGTTGAAGAGATGATCGAGGCGTCAAGATGACGTGAGATGTCGCGGCACGGCGGTGCTGGGTGGTCGCTGGCGTCGACAAGGACGGCGGTGAGGGCGGTGGGGGCGGTGGGGAGGGGGAGATGGTGGTGCGAGATGGGCCGTCGGGGGGCTTCACCTATAATAACTGGGAATCGGATGCTATTTACAGCTGTGGTTCATGTTTGGCCCACCCTCCCTGCTGAGACCAAAACACGCCCACACACTTCCTGTTTCGTCCACCCAGCCTCGTCCGTGGCGATAATTCTCAGCTGGCAAGTACGGCACCGACGCCAGCAAGATCAGGCGTTTGGCGCACGCCGGGCGGTCTTGGAGTTGCAAATTCGTCGCGAGATCTGGGGAGCATCCTCGGGCTACCGGACATCATACGGTTCTATAAATATCCCGACGCTGCCAATCCTACCCAACTCCACAAGCGTCGGGAATGCAGCTGGCCCTCCAACAGACTCTGAAATCTTCCTCTTTGTTGCAGCCCAGCGTCACTCGGGACCTTTTGTTTTCTATGCAGGCTGGTGAACCCTATTGCGCACCCTCGATGTTAAGCATTTAATCGTGGGCAGGGCTCGCACTCTATCGACGCTGTGCCTTCATGCCAAATTTTCACACCTTGTGCAGCCTCAGCAAACCCTGCAAGCTTTTGCACCCCACCCGTGTTGCAATGTGGCTTCCCACGGCTTGCAATTGGGTGCCAAGCTTCATTTTCCTTGGCGTCCCCAAGGCCTCAAGGTTTATTGTGACTGCTCATCTCACCGCCATCGCTCGCACCGCAGCGTATTCCAGCGTACTGCTGTCTTTCCCGGCGCGAACATACCACTCAACAAATTCCACACCAATACCCACTTGGCTTGATCCTCCAAGAAATTACGTCCATCAGAAGGAAAAGGTCATATTTAGGCCAGTCGGCCATTTCGGACTTCATTCGCGAAACACGCAGCTCGCACCGAAGCCACCACCGGGGCCACGTCGAATTGCCGTGATCGTCGTCCGACGCAGGAGCACAAGGTTGCACGACTGTGCAGAAGATCGCCCACGAACCACTTACAGTCGATCTGCCAGTCTTCGTTTGTCCGTTGAATGAAACCACGGCACAGGCTGTCCACCAACTTACTTTGCTTCCGTGAATCTCGGATTTCTACGCTTTGCGAGACTTACTCTTACCACTACCAGATGGAGTCGCAATCTAACCGCTCAGGAGCCGCGGAAAGATAACAACTCTAGTGCCACCAAAGCCAAGCAACCGCTGCACCGAAGAAATCCTTCAACCGATCAACAGACCGAGATTGCGTGTGGAGCGCGGTATCGTCTCGGGTCGTTATTTGAGTGAGAGACCGAGTTGCTACACAAAACCCGTCTCGTGAGGCCCGCGTGGCCTGGCAGCGACAACCGACGGATGATGGTTTCCACGAGTCTCGGTCTGCGTACACAGGTCCTGACCCCGCGTTCGATTCCCTCTCGCCCCCCGGGGGATCCCGTCCTTTCCCCACACTGTCGCTTGAGTTTCAAGATAAGTACGACTTCCTGCAGACTCCCTTGCTTGTTACCGATGTGTCTTTGTTCAAGAGCTCGAGAGGACTGTGCTGGCCTTGAGGATGATGCGCCCCCTCTTTCTGCTTCCCAATGCCCGATGTCCGCGCCCTGCTGAATTATCGATAGGAACGTGTTCAAAACGTTGAACTAGAGTTATTTATGCATGGGTCTCGGGCACGACTGAACCGTTTCTCGTGTGAACGCCTTCTCCTTGTGATTCCACTATTTGATCGCACAGGGTACTTAGGGCGGATTCACACTCAAATTCTGGGCTTGACTTTCAGATTTCGCCTAATCCTCATCGGGACCGATGTATTTAATCGGGATCGAGGCCCTCCGAGCTCACTCCGAGCCTTTCTAGCAACCCACTTGCAGGCGAATACTTGCTCAAACAAAGCTTAGACGCATCTTCTCCCGCCATTATTGCGCCGTTTATCCATTCATTCTCTTCTGCCAAATCCGAAATCGACGTCATGGCTGGGGTGGAAGAACCCTCGCACTAACCAAGCTCGACTCTGCTGAGTCCCAAAATGCTTGTTTTCGACTAGCGGTGGGACGTCTTCCGATCTCGTCGATGCCCTCTGGAATCTAACAGCAATATAAAAGTGTCCAACTGTTTCTGGCTTGCAGATTGCTGCGTTTTCAGCTCATCCTTTGCTCTATAGTATGCGGTTATGGGCTCGCACCACCAGGCAATTCACCACCTCGAATCTAGGGGACACTCAGATTTCACCTCACTTCTCACTGGCTAGGTGTCGTACGACAGGGCATTTGTTATCTAAACTCCGCGTCCCTTCGGGGTGTGAGCTGACGGAGCAGGGGTGGTGATATGTACGCCCCCACTAGAGGTGAATCTCGCCTTCACAGGGTTACGACCCGTTGATCGTTCGGTTCGTTCTTCCGTCGTCGATGGCTTGCCAAGAGCCAAGGTTTATAACAAAGGACGAGACGGCGATAGTGTGGTGATTCGGACTGAAGCTGGCCGCTGGCGCAAAACTTGCTCACTTCACGCACGATCGTGTTGAATCCGCCTCGCTCTCAATTTTCCTCGATCTGGTAAAACCAGTGGCCACGTCCCTTGCCCTCAGGCCCTGACACTGACACTTCATCTCGGTTTATGTCCCTTTCTTTGCGCCGACGACTGATGAAATAGGACAGGATGAGATTAAATGATTTAATGAGCGCTTACCCTGGTTAGTCACTCTCCCTCCAAAGTCTCCACAATTCTCGTCACTCCAGATTCTCAGATTGTGCCAATGCTACTTACCAATTATATCCTCCAATAGGCAAAATCGCTCACTGTCATCCTTCAATTGACGGTATGTAAAAGGCAAATGGTGCAAAGCCCCCGTGAACGGTGAACAGACGCGCTCCATCTGACGCTACTCGGCGCCGCTCTCAAAACACGTCCACAGGGAGTGGGAGGAAGAAGTGCGTTCAAAAGTATGTGACGCCAAGGTTGGCGCGTTTAATTCTTTTGGGGACCCACTCCCCATCACTCCAATCTCCCGCAGCTCACTCCAACGTTCAAACTCAAAGACGCAGTCACGCAGTCAGGAGGGAGGGGGGCCTGCTGTAGAAAGTAGTAGGCTCCTGGCTGTGATGCATGAAGAAGCGAGCGGCTCAAAAATCCCCGCGTGCACCGACATCTCCCACTATAACCTCTCGAGTCGGCGTCTCAATCACCGAGATCATATATGAGAGGATCGCGAACCAAGTACCCCAGTCGAAGTTCATCTTTCAAGGGACAAAAACAGATCTTCAAATTTTCAAGGGCGTCTTGTTAACTTTTTGTATTCATTCGCCGTCAATTTCCAGCCTTGGCAGTCGAACGTATACAATCTACGAGCTGGTCTACGGTGCTTCCTCTTCCTGGTGCTTGAGCGCATCTTATTCTCAAAGGGTCGCTTATGAAAGTCCGTGGTTCGCAGGAGAGCGCTTGCTGGCCCTGGCGCGTCGGGAATGGTGCTGGTTTGTCAGGGGTACTGCCGAGTTCTCCCCGCCGACAGAGTTGCGCCTTTGTGCCATGTTGCTCGAGACTCGGGACTCGGGACTCGGGACTTGGGAGCTGCTGCTGAGAATTCATCGATGCCCGCAGCGTTCGACGACACACCCCTAGCTGCAGCTGAGGTCTTGGTCGCCGCATTCTGGTTGGCTTTGTTATGGCTTCGATTGGCGCCCACGTACAAGTTCTTTTGACGCTATCGCCTCAAGATCCGTAGGCCGCCTGCGGGCCTATGAGCACCACACCATCATGATGCGTCGGGACCGGACAGCGCCGCGTGCTCTTCGCTCTCTTCTTCCCCTATCCGCTAAGAACGGAAATGAAACAGACGGGCTTGACGCGTCGATGCGCCTTAGACATCTTGTGTCAGTACCTGGAGATGCTCTCTCGTTATTGTAGAGGTATTTCCCCTGATTACGGGCGTATGCATTCGCGGATTATCCAATCAGCTCGAACACTTCCGACGCACGCGTGCGGTGCCAGATGATGTACAATTCATACCGCCTTACTAGCGGACGCTTTATTCCTTCCGCACGCCGTGGTTTGCCGCAACGGGGTATGAACTCCTAAGCGTGGATGACTGTACATGGTACTATGAGTACCCCTATGTGGCTCGCTGTGGAGGAGTGATGGTTTTGAGGAGAGGTATGGGGTCTGATATGTGATATAAAATCCGTACCTCTCCCGCCTCCTGCTCAGATGCGAAACTTTGGATCTGGAACCGATGTCGTAAGTACACTCAAGCTCTGACGCTCTGTTTGTTTATTTCTGACCTTCGCGTTCCCGTTCAGACGCCTTTTGATCCGTGAAAGAAGATTCACGCAATATTTCACCAGAAGTGGTTGCTTTGATCTGAGAAGGACTTCCGTCATATCGAGTCTCGATGCGGCGGCCTCTCGTGCCGCTAGCGTGAGCGGTTCATTTCAAGCATCAGTGGCATGTTTTGTGCGGTGGAATTCCTTTGATGCGTTGTTATCAAGTCGTGCACACATGCTTCGGGTCAGAGGCCTCGCTTTATGCTCTACATTCGACGCAGGCTCTGCACATGCTAGAAAATGTACAGGAACTCGACTTCCTCGCCTGTCCGTACGACATTGCCGCGCCAATTTTAGCTACACGATGGTCTTTTAGGCTCTGAGCGCTCATGAATTATGATCACTCGTGTCAAGTCGGGCGACGATGCCATTTTGCAGCTCTTCCAGCATCAGCATGATCTGGGACATGTCGAACCACGCCATCACGAGCGATATCATGCGCAAGCTCTCGCGCCTGTGCCGTACGGAGTACGTAGTTGCCATGCTTAGATTCTGTAGTCTGCAATCTCGGGGAGTCTAACGTCTTTGATCGCCGGCCGTACCGCATCAAAAGTCTCAGTCAAACAACCGCTACGAAGTGATGAAGACCTTCAGTATGCGCAGCGGGCATTGTCAAGTGCGTCACTGAAGGTCATCCTAGAATGGTACAACAAGGAGATCTTGGCCATGCTCGCGGGCGGTCTACACACGGTGTGATCCCTCACACTTTGGGTAGATGGGTAAAACAGGTGCAGGTGCGGGACTACGCTTGCTCTCCCCGCAGCTACCGCGGCGCGCTGCGCACCAGGTGGGTGAATAAAGAGGTACGCATTCCTATTTCAGCCGGGCGTCGACAGTGCATAATGGATTCCATGCAGCTTGGCGCAGAAAGAAGCTGGGCAGAGGCGCTAGCATCCTTCGAATCCCTGCGAAGAATCGAATACTACTCCGTATTGTTCGGAGATTTATCACAGTAGAAAAACCCTATTGTTTCCTGACTATCCGAGGGACGAGTCCTCTAACAAAGGAAAGCATATCAGGAGTTGTCACCGTACTCAAGAGTCGTAGAATTCCATGGCATTCTTCTGCAGCCTGCTGAACGACTCTGATTTATTCCGTCCGGCTCCAGCATACTGGTTGTATTGCGTCGAGTATAATATGAGGTCACGTATCAAAAGGTGTAGCCCATTGTCTTGGCCGGTTCGAGGCCAAAGGTTTTGGCCGTCGCGGCGCATGGGAATAGTGGGAGATATTCAGCAATCTAGATGTCTAAGGTCAAGTATTCTTTTCGTTAGGACCATTTAAGCGCGAAGACGGGGTGCGTGTGCCGTATGCATTACCTCATCATTTTTCTGATAAGGGCCATGACACCGAAGCTCAATCCCTTTGGAAACACACCGATCGTTGAGCGTGCAAAGCCCAGAATGATACTCGTCTCGGTATTCAACGCGGCATGTGACGACGCGTAAATTAGGGGGACAGCTATTCCATATGTGGTGTAGCACCAGCTGGATAGCAAGTCCAGTTGCAGTGAACTCCAGATGTCGGATAGTGGTCGGGAGAGCACGGAGCATGGCTCCCGACGAGATAGTGTCGCATCGGAATTCAACCAGGTTGCGACAATGGTTCAATGCAAATGTTCCGGCCTCTGGTACGCGAAGAGACCGCAGGTTTGGCCCATACGTATGCAGAACCGTCGCAAAAAGAGGGTCGGGAAGCGGGGATGAGAGCTCCAGGATCTCAAATTTCGACCCGGACACGTGGAGGATTTTGGGAAGAAGAGCACTCGCACCTTCACCCACCCTAAGCCAGCGAAGGTTAGGCAGCTTGGACCTCAGTGGAAGAAGTAGCGAGGGAACATCGTGCGAGGGCGATGCCACGTGGAGGTACTCGATGGTACGAAAAGCGTCGAGTAGTTGGTAGATGACCCTTGTCTGGCGGTAAGAGCTAATATCAAGGGCCGTGAGAGATGTGATATTTCGCAGGAGAGCGAGTGTTGTCGGCTCGAACGAGGGGATGAAGAGGTCGATGTTGAGACGGTGGATGTGCGGACAGAGAAGCAGAGTCTGCGCAAAGTCGTCTTGCGAGACGTTTTCGGGGAGGGAATCCTCCACCCGAATGGTGATCGACCGTACAGCATTGGAGATGTACCGTCCTTTCTCGGTCGAGCGCACCAATGCCGTCTGGAAGGAGACGACGTCTGTCCATTTCCTCAAAACGGCATGGCGGAAAAGAACCCTTTGCGCTTCCCACACCCATCGTTTGCAGACAAGGGCATAATTTCGCAGGCCGTGGTAGTCTAGGGTGCCGTCCTCGTCGTATTGGATCAGCTTGAGTATGTCGAGGACAAGCTCAGAGGGCAGGAGGATGGCCATAACACCGACTTGACGAAGCAGGTGCTTGGTAAAAAGCAGAAGCTCTGAGGACGCTACGACATATGTGCGCCGCCACGCATCTGGAGATTATGCATAGTACCTAGGGCGAGCCTCAGTTCTTCAACCACCAACTTCAACAGCATGCGGATTGCGACCCTCGCATTCTCAGTAAGTACTTGATTCTTTTCAAATGAGGTTACGTGCACATTGAGGGAAGCAGGCCGATGACTTGTCGCCGCGCAGTGGACTGGCGTCCCTCAAACTACCGGCCGGTTTGAGAGGTAGCTTGTACCTTGCTTCACTAAACATGTCCGTTCTCTAGCATCTATGCCGCATTCAGGATAGGTGCTGGTAGAAACCGATCATACGGCTCTGGGGCTACTACTCTTAGAGTCGAACGATAGCCCCCTAAAGAGAGCAGAACCGGGTTCCTCATAAACCTGAGCTCGTATCTTTCTCCGGCAGTTCTCTGGGCTAGCTGTCCCTACAAGAGCTCAGTATCAAAATTCTTGGTGTGTTCTATACTTACGTCAGTGCTGCAGAAGTTCATCGCGACGCCTGGAGATGATCCAGCGCTTGCCCACATCGTATGCACTGTGCAGAATGTCATCTCTGAATGGCCATTCAATATGCTTAAGTATGGCGTCTGGGGATCCATGTTCAAAGGGGTAATGTCGTCGTATCTCAATGACTTTGAGATTATCTGCCGCCCCACCTTTTTCGGGATCTCCGGGATGCTGGTGGTTGTTAGCATTGAGCTGGATGCGCAACCTGGCATCGATATGTCTGCGCGCGGGGACAACCTCATCCCCGCTAGAGACATTGGAACAGCGGTTGATCATCTCCCGTGGCTCTCGTTCCTTTGACAAGCCGTACTCGATCGGTATTTTCTCGTCTCCGCCAGATCTGACAGCCGTTGCGAATAACGCATGCGGATAGCTTATCTGGATAACCAATCAGAATGGCCAATATCTTTCTTGCGTCTCACCGCCAAGCAACATAACTTGGTGGAAACATAACACTCCTTAGGACCCCGGGTTCCGTTTACAGTACTTACTCCTTACTTAAAGAAATATGGCTAATTTCAGTCTCTCGCAGCTGAAGAATCGGGAGGAGGCAAGATTCTGCTTCTTAAGCAGGGGGCATTTCAAAGAATGGATATTTGTATGATCTAGGCCCATTTATTCAAGCATCGTCGTGGCATCACAGAAGACAGCGCTCGCTGGTTCATAACTATTCCACTAGGGCGCATCCGCTTCCTGGGGCTCCAAATTGGAACTCGACCGGTACCGGCCTGTCTAGTCTAGCCAACAAAGGCCTCGAGGTCGAGTCCACCGGGGCGAGGTACCGAGTTGTCCCAAGGATACTATGCGCGCTCGCCTATACTAACGAAAATCCCGAAGTACACATGCAGCGTTATCTCCCTGAGAAGGACAAAACGCCCAAAATGCGGCGGTTTTGCCTTACGTGAATATATCAGCCCCTCGGCAGCAGGTAAAGGTGTGCTATCCGTTGAAGATTTATGTCGCAGTGCTAGCCGTAACTGACTTGAAGCCTGCGCGACGAGCCGACTTACGGAGTTCGTGGTTTCATAGAGGGGCGGGATTGGACAATAAACGGTACGTCCCCTCATAGTCGCAAGCATGACCGTGCCGGTTTTGCATGTCTCTTATTGTTTTTTTTTATGTCTGTGTCGCTGATGGCTTCGATAGACCAAAAATCATTCCGCCCCTTGTCGGTGCGCGACATGTCCACTTCATCTTCGCATAATCGGAAATCCTCGCGCTGAAGGAGCGAATTATAGCTTGTATTCGGTATGTCAGCGTTTCTTTCTCTCTGACCAGACCAATCAGCGAGGTGACAAAACTTTGAATGTCCTCAGGGCTGGAACACAGTGCAGCGTCGAGATAAAGGAATCTCACGGATATCACGAATTACTGCAAAATGAGGAGCTAGGTTTTTGAGCGTTTTGCTGGTTGTGAATTATGTTAGTCTCTGAAAATTATTCCATGTAGCTGCGGAATATGGAGAATCTCATGGCGGTAAAGGCTGGGAGGTCATACCTTCCGGCGGCCCCCCGTTTCCCGTATCGATAGATTTCGTGCGTTATTTTTTAGAACTTTTATTCAACCCATTATAAAATCCTTAATCGCGTCGCTTCGGCTGCTATCAAGGCAATATTTCGTATGGTCTGTACACCTATGCGGACTTGAGCTTCTTCGCACTTACCAGTTCGAAAACATGGAAATACCGTCCATTCATCCAGGCTATGGCGCGTTTCATCTCTTATATGCACGAAGGTAGCCCCGGCTTATCCCTCCGAAATCCTGAAGGTATCGCAGCCCTGAATGGCGGAAATCACACACATGGGTCTGCTCTTTCCGCTCAGACAGATAAAGCCCACGACGCTCCGTTCGCCGTTACCAAGGCGCTGGCGCTTACAGGCCTGCGGGTTGTGACCAATGCCATTTTTTTGGCCCGTGTAAGCCTTTCCCTTTCCCTAGACCTGAAGATATAACTTACTTGATGGTCGGCGATCGTAGGTCAAGAGCGCATACGTGGCATCCCTGCCGACAGCTGCCAAGAACTAAGCACGTTATGGAACTGCCCATGTGCACTCGGATCCTCGTTTGCTCCGCCGAAGAAATTGGCAATATACGACCCAAGTCGAAATAAAATCTATCTCCGACCGGCGAACACCGTTAAAGCTCATGCAAGTTTCAAGCATACCTTACTCCGCAGTCCCGTATTATCCAGCGTGATCGAAAGATACCCACTGCTTTAAGCCGCGCCCACAAGCATACCAATTACTCCATTCATTGGTGCCCGATCCGCTGACTTTCGGCCTAGTAGACCAAGTACCCTGGGATGTTGAGGTTTATTTGATGATCGCAGATCAGAGGTACGCATGAAGACTCGACGAATGCACCCCAGACTTGGTCGATAAACCTTTGGGGCTAACTTGTACTTCATAGTGTAATGCGAGCATCACTAATGGATAATGTAATGGAATATCAAAACAACAGCACAAAATTACAACAAAGTCTTCAAATTCATTTCTTAGGCGTGAGAGGGGAGTGATGAAAGCTACCCAAACAAAGTACACATGTACAACCGAAAGGCGACGAGCTAGTGCTATCGTGGGACGGGCAGGAAATGCGATGACGCCGCGGCTTGCTCTGCGCTCGAGTCCTGCGAAGCAAGGAGCGGGTGGTCAGAGGGTTGTCTGGGTCTTAAGACGTTGAAGAAAGCAGGAGGAGAAAGCGATACCTTGAAAGCGACGATCCCAACGATGATACCGGCAGCAAAATACAAAAACGCAATAACAAGCCAGATGACGCCCCAAACTGTTGCACGGCTGTTAGCACGGGGGTAGGAAAGGTCACAAACTTGGCGGCAGCACAAACCTTGAGAAGGGAAGCACCCGCAGATCTCGGCAAACTGGCCCGCATCGCTTGAGTTGACCTGGCAGCACAAGACAGTGGGATGAGAATTTCTGAGAGGGTCACAGCAAACAGATAGCCTAACCTTTCGAGCAATGGTATCGTCAATTACATCCCACAGGACGTACATACAGCTCATGACGCCAATAAACAAGACCTTTAGAGTGATGTCACTTCAGTGCCGATGATTGACGTTGGTACAGAAAGCAAGAACGGACCAGGTATCGCAAGGCAACGCCTTTAGCAATGAACCAGAACGCTACAATGAGAGCACTCATCCCGAGGATGAGAGCCCAAGTACTAGAAGTACGATACGCGGTTTAGCGAAGGGAAATCGCAATACCGCACAAGCAGGTACTCACAGGACATTCTTGCGCGCCCACCAGAGGGTGAAGATAAAGAATACAGCGAGAACGATGCTGGCAATCTTCGATGCGTTGGTATCGAATCCGCAAGCTATTAGGCAGGCTCCGATGAGCGATGAACCAAGGTATCCGGCGCTGGAAGTAATAGATGGGCGCGTTGCACTAAAGAGGCATAGAGATGGGAGCTTACGGCAATGTAATCCAGGAAATGCCTCCGCTCATCCTGGTTGCCCCTCCCTCGTCCGCTGAGATAATTAACTGGTGAGATCGAAGTAAAAACAGCTGTTAATAGCCTAATCTTACGGTCAAGTTCAATCGACTTTATTCTTGCGCATGTGAGGAGACCAGCGAATGCATGGCTCATCTGTCAGGGGAACGGCCGCCATAAGCTTGTGCAAGACGAGTGTAGCAGACTGAAGAGATAGATACCTCATGAAAGCCCACGGTGAGAAGCCTATGATCGGGAGTAGCAAATTCATAGTAAGTACCAGGAAATGCTGTCGAAAAGCGCTTGATTCTCACTTGAACGGATAGACTGAAAAAGCGTCGTGAGATTAAGCCACAATTCTAGCGATGCATCGAGGGGTATACATACTGATCAGATTCAAGTACGGCACATGCCTGAACGAAGATACTGATATTGAGCTTTTCGTGGATTTGATGGGACGTGACCAGAAATTAACACCCACCATAGGATACCGATTACGAGAATGTAGCATGCGCCAACGATGAGCGTCGTCCTCTGGGTAGAATTCGGCGTAATGAGTTCTTTCGCGGTCTGTCGGGCGACGAGCGCCGTTGCGCGGTCGTGAAGTGCTTCGTGCAGAAAAGCGGGCATGATGGTGGCCGTGGTCTGAGCGCAATTAGGAGTTCATGTAGTACTTGGTGCAAGCCTTGGCCCGCGATTTTCTCTCTCCAAGGCGATGAGCGAGCCGGCGATAAACGAGCTGCGGCGAGCGCCAATTGTGAGAGGAGCTGCAATCCAGTGTCTACCGTTTAGGGGAAATGAGCTCAGGAGCAGCACCCAACACGAGGCATCTTGGCTTTTGTGATTCCATCACACAGCTGGACCGGTCCCAGGCAAACGCAGGCAGCAGACACAAAAAGAGTATTCTGGCACGACTCAAATACAGGGAACGTATGGATATGTTTCTCCTCGCCGCCCTTCCAGCAGCACTAAACCACCAAACCAAATCATCTTCTGCGGTCGCGTCGCTCATCCCGACCTACTGGCGAACGACGCCCATCCCTCGAATAGGACCTCCTCGCTCCCCTGCGCTCAGGAGATCGCCTCCTCGGTGGCGGGCTCCTGCTAGGACTTCTTGAGGGAGACCGACGTCCAGCCCGCCTAGGGGGCGGAGAGCGGCCCATGTGAGGGGGCGCCTCCCGCTCTTTCCCTTTTCCCCTCACGTCCCCGTCCCTATTCTCTTGGTCCCTCGGCCGCTCGTCGCGGTAGCCCCTTCTCGGAGGAGGGGAGTAGTTCCTGTCTCTGGCCCTGTCGCCATCTCTCTTTGGGTACTCGCGGTCCCTTGGCGGGGGCGACGCAGAAGGCGAGCGATTCCGCCTGCGCGGAGGTGACGGGGAACGCCTCGACTCCCTATCCTTTGCAGGTGGCCGGGGAGATGGCGACCTCCTACGAGGTGGCGAGGGGCGCCTGTTGTCCCGACCGCCCCGCTCGTCACGGTCTCGCCGAACGGGACTGCGCGAACGTGAACGCGAAACAGACACAGAGTCTCGACGGCCTCCGCGTCTGGGAGGAGTACGGCTGCGAGAGCGTCGCGATCGGCTGGACATTGTCGACCCGGTCGAGCTGGAGTCGCTGTCAGAATCCGAATCCGAGTCTGAGGAATCGCTGTCCGAAGAATCTGATGACGACGATTCGTTTTCGAGTGCGGCGCGACGTTGCTCCATGATCAGGCGTGGCACGTTCTTCGTATCGATAAAGATAGAGTCAGGACCTATGATATCATGCAGGTAGAAAAGGTTAGAAGACATACCTTGAGGTGCTCTCGCATCGCCTCTGTGACGACACCCAACCCGATGCTCGTGAAATAATTGATGGAGAATCGCGTATTTTTGGGGTTATCCATAGGGAACAGCTGAGTGAAATTCTCCGCCATCGTAGGATCCGCAAATCTCTCCGCGAGCTTCTTTAGTCCAAGCTCTTCCGTCATCTCCTGCATCAATATCTTGACGAAGATACGACTCGAAGACGTAGTGTCGTCCTCGTTCATCTTCACGACAGAGAACACAGCCCATGAGATCGAGTCACTCGCCAGCAGGTGCCCAAAGAAACGCGCGATGTTGCGTAGCCGGTTTGTTTCGTACCGATGGATGGTTTCGTAGTAGCTGGCGAAAGCTTCTTCGAAATTTTCACACCAAACACGATTGATTTTGCTGAAGCGCTCTCCAATGAGGCCGTAAAAATTGGAGTACGAGCGTTCTTGGGAGCAACATTCGATAACCATGTTGCATAACTCGATCTAAAACTGGAGAGTCAGCGAGACATGCAAGTCGTGACCAAAGTGCTGGATTTGTACCTCCTGCCCTTCGGCAATGTTGACTTTCATTAGCTTGTGAACAGCTTCTTCGAAGTTGAGCTAAGGCGATTAAAGTGAGTAGCGAGAGACGACAAAAGAAATGAACCAGCCTCACCGAGTTCATGATCGTCAAGTAAATCACACGGCGTAAGTTGACGAGGCTGGATCCTGTCTGGTCATCAATACCCTCTTTATCCTCGACCACTGAAAAGGGCGAATCTGGTCAGGCAGCGAAATACATCCCAAGAACTGGTATACTTACCCTCTTGCGCGTCCTCGTCACTATCATCGTCACTGGCCTCACTGCCGGATTCATCATCATCAGAGCCGAGGATTTCAGCCTTTATCGCCTTATACTTTTCCTCGTTCTCCTGGAAGTTGGGGTCAAACTTGAAGACGTCTAACCAGCAACGTGTCAGTATCGCGCAGGATAACACGATAGTAGGCTGTACTTACTTAACCCGTCCTGAACCTGCAAGTCATCATCGAGCGAAATCTGGTGCGTAATCTGATCCTCATCTTGCACCAAGTCCAGCCCCTCTGGAATAATGGGATTGTCCTTGTACTTGTCTTTTCGGACTTGGAACAGCACCTCGATCATGTACTGCACCCGCTTGCTGATCGTGCCTTCGTGGAGCACTGCGCGGAATCGCTCATACACGCCGTTGTTTGCCTTGGGCGAGTTTTCGGCAAGGAAGGCACCGACTTCGCGCATGAAGCCAACAGCAATCTCGACGCTATCGTCCGTAGGTCGCTCGAGGTTTAGAACGAGGATTTGGAGGGCAATGATTTCGTGAGCAACGGTCTGGTTAACAAGGTGGGCAATAAAACTGGTGGTGGCATGGCAGACGAGCTGTTGAGTTTGAGTCAGCGAGAGCTTGCAATGGATAACGAGAAGTAACCGTACCTTGTCATTACGTTTGAAGGAGCGACGGAATTGGCTTATGAGCCGAGTGAGCAACAGCTCACCAACTTGTGGAAGCTTGGTGTTGATGACGGAAACGAGAGCGGCAAACACAGGCGTAAAAGGGAGCGACGACGCCTGAGCCTTCATAATCGACCTCGCAAACAACCCCCTCCCGCGAATGAGGTTCTCAGAGAACAGCTCTGGCACAACCATTTTGATATTCGCCACATTGACTCGATTGACAATACCCGTGATGGACTTGCGCAACGCGTCCCACGACAACCGCTGGTACTCGGGACTCATTTTGTCGCTGGACGCCGCTTCTTGGAGGGCCTTCAGCCTCGCAGGAGGCATGTATGTGCCTCCCGAACGACTAGAAAGCAATTTTGCGAACTCGGCTTGGGCGTCGAATTTTGGCTTTTCCACTGCCTCTGGTTCGAGTTCCACTGCTGCTAGCCGAAGAGCGAGTTCTCGCTCACGCTCCCGGCGGCGCACAGGGTCGACATCCGATACACGCGGGAGACCGAGATTGACTTTTGTCGGGGGAGAAATTGAGCGTCGTCGCCGTGCAGGAGGCGAGGCTGATCGACTGCGCGAACGAGAACGAGATGCGGACCTAGAGCGAGAATTCGTTGTGTTAAGTCCTTTTTTCTGAATCTATAATTTGGTAACACACCTTTTTCGCTTGTGGGGGCCGCCATCCGTAAGTGGAGACGAGTGCCTTGGGGAAGCTTCAGCGGCGGACATGGCTGCTCTCTCCAGACCCAACTTGAACTTGGTGGTGAGTTGGCGAGCTCGAGCCGAGCCCGTTACGTAATCAGACTCTGGCGAGCCAGCCCTGTGGCCATGTCACAATAAATATTGTTGTCTCAGAACCGGCGACCGCCAAGGTGTGTACTCCGGAGTCCGCTCGGCCCCGTGACTCGGTTCGCGCTCGATGTTGATCTTGAAGTTTCGTGGTAATTTATGGCGATAAGCCTGAGATTGAGCCTAGGCGCCTCTCGGCTATATATTGAGGTCTAGAGATAGACTCTGATGTTCAGATTGTGGCACCCCCTCACTAAAGCCCCCATCAGAGCGCTGTCCCATCGAAGCCTCATCCCGCAACAAATCCGCACCATGTCTCTCGTATCGACTGAAACTTATTCGATCAAAGGTCTTCGTCCCCACGCTCTTCTCTGAGTACAAGAGCCTTGGACTAATCTGAGGCTGGGCTCAATGAGAAGACGATATCAAGGTCGTCGATCAATTCTTCAAGCTCCCGCTTGACTATTCCCAGCCGGACGGGGAAAAGATCCAGGTTTTCGCACGCACTTTGGTGCCCGGTGCTAAAGCGAAGACTGAGGAAGAGGAGGAAAACCTTCCGTACTGTGAGCCGCACTAATGCCCATACGTATTTCCCGGACTACGTATCTCATCTCGCGTTGGCGGTGGCAGTTCTCTATCTCCAAGGCACGATACTAATAGCCTCTCCTTCCAACCTGGTCTGACTTTTTTTATTTGGTTTTAGGCGGACCTGGATACGAGTGCTCATTGCAGGTCCTTCCTGGAGCTAACGCCAAGGTATCTACTTGCGCCGCTCTCTGTCCCAGTGCTGCGAGATCTAAATGATCCTCTAGCTTCACGAAAAAGGCTACCGAGTAAGTTTGCTGCAAACTGCTTCAACCTTGCGGTATAAACACTCCTATCTTTTGCAGACCCTTTGGCTCGATCAACGAGGCACCGGTCTGAGCACTGTAATCTCTGCCGAAACATTTGGAGACAAAACTGATGAGGAGAAAGCGGCTTACCTCAAGCATTTCCGTGCCGATAACATCGGTCAGTCTATAGCATTCCTTGAATATATACCTACCTCGCTGAATGTTGCATCGCGGAAAATTAGTCAGAGATTGCGAGGCTATTCGCAAGATTCTCCTTGGCCACAAGAAGGATCCTGCGCAGCAGAAATGGAGCGTCCTGGGGCAAAGCTACGGAGGGTTCTGCTCCGTGGCATACCTTTCGCTGCATCCCGAGGGCCTCAAGGAAGTGTTTTTGACGGGCGGGCTCCCTCCCCTCATTAGTCAACCGGACGAAGTCTACCACCGTCTCAAGGGTGAGTGCAGTTCAAATCCACAGTTTCCATTTGATGATCCATGGTAAAATAGTGAAAGTCGTTGAAAGAAACAAGGTTTATTATGAGAAATATCCACAAGATGTCAAGCGGGTAAGTACTAGCAGAATCCGTCCTCACACGTCACCGAAACTGATGATTTGCAGGTTCGAGACATCATAGCCTACCTCGAGGAGAACACGCCCATTTTGCCTAGTGGTGGCAAGCTTACTCCTCGCCGATTCCAGCAACTTGGGGTCAATTTCGGGCTGCACGGTAAGCACATGCCATCCCTTTGCACGGTTCTTGGTGTGGGTGCTGATTGTTTCTTTTAAACCGTCCCGGTCAGGCGGTCTCGACAGAATTCATCGTATGCGCATCCCCATCAAGGGTTTACATTGCACCGCCCCGCTAATGCCCATGCTCTAGAATTTGTTCTGAAAGGCTCGAGCGATCTTGCTCTCTTCGGAAAATTGACGTACAAGCTACTCTATGAAATCGACGCCAACCAACCTTTCGACAGAAATCCCCTTTACGCGGTCTTACACGAATCGATCTATTGTCAAGGGTAGAGATTCTCTTTTGCGTCTTTCATCTCAATGCTAACGTTAATGTCTGTATTTTCTAGTGAGGCATCAAGGTGGTCCGCAGAGCGGGTGGTGAATCAAGATCCCCAGTTTTCATGGCCTCACGTCAAGGGCCTGAAGGATGACAATCCTATCTATTTCACTGGGGAGATGGTACGACTTTACGCCGATTGCCGTTGGCCTGAGTTCCGACCCAGTTCCCCTAGGTGTTTTCCCACATGTTCGACGACTACTCGAACCTCGTTCCCCTCAAGGGTGTAGCCGAAATTCTGGCCCAAGACGAGAGCTGGGGTACGCTTTACGATGTGGACCAGCTTCAGAAGAATGAAGTCAAAGTCACCGCTGCCTGGTACGCCCTTCCTTGCCTGCTCCCACCCCGCCTACATTTTAACGCGCGTCCACTTTGCCCAGCTTCATTGAAGACATGTATGTAGCTCCTGATACCCTCGTTCTTCCGTCCGCTGAAGTGCACTTATCTGTCGCCCACCAGGTTCGTTGACTTCGGCTTCTCCCAGGAGACGGCCAGCAAGATTAAGGGGATCGAACAGTACATCACGAACCAGATGTACCACAATGCGATTCGCACCGCGGCAGAGGAACTTATGGGGGCGTTATTCCGCCTGTCGAAGAGGCAGAGAGATTAAGATGAGACGTCGGCCTGTCTGCTATACAACTGTGAAGCAATATCAATATCGGATTCTGATACTTACATTGGCGCATCCACCAGGCTGAAGGTGATGCTACTATCGCCTACCCCCCTTTGCAAATGATTTTTAGTTTACGTTCACATACACCCGGTTGCAAAACTATGTGGAAAGTTGCGTGTGGAATGCAAATATCTTCCCCCAAGCCTAGAACACCAGCACTCCGAATAATGCTAATCGAGGACTGTAGATAATCACATGCTCCAGCAGCATGTCTCAAAGTGGTCTAATCGCCCGTCTTAGCCGTTCAGTGCGAGAAAGCGAAGCTCGAATTTGTTTAAGTCCTGCAGTCAGCGATTTGAAACAAATTCGAACTCCGTTTATCTTTTCGTGGGTTACGTGTTACGCGACCCTGCACTCGTCACGGACGTGTTGACTATCCGAGTACTGGACACAGAGCGGTTGGAAGAGCGGTTGGAGCCTCTTTGCGTCTGGCGTTTCATCCGCGAGGAGATTCTCACGAGCGCGCGCGATCTTTTGAGTTTAGCCGCTGGGCGCATGCCATTAGAGACCTTGCGCAGCCGCTGAAATCACTTTATGGGGCACTTTCGGCGACTTTCGGCAGCGATGTGGAGCTGTGCGCGCTCAATTTCGAGGTGGACCGACTGCCGTATTTGGCAGTTCTTTCCTAAAAATCTGGGCGGCGCCTTTGAAACTCCGCCGTATGAATGTCGTTGGAGCCGTTGGAGCCGAGTCAAAAGTGCTCTCCAAAGTGATCTCGGCGGCTGAGCAAGGTCTCTAGTTACATCCGGGACATGGCTGGTGTGTAGTACTTATTGGTGCGGCCCACAATACCGCACGAAATGCAACCTTCTGAGCACCTAGTCAAAATGTGCACACGGCATAATAACAGGCACACTCATACCACGTTGTGAGACACTCTTGCCCTTCGTGGGGGTGGTGTGCCTGTATGGCGACTCTTTCGAATCTTACGACCTTTACGATCATCACGACACCTTCAACCTTCATTTTCCCCACCATGACATTACAACTTGCGTACGCAGACGCAGCGACAGAATGCTCTGTATTAATGTAGAGATTGCTAGTGTGGGACTTCATCAGCACACCAGTATCACCTTATCGCAAAGCGTAATTGTTATACCCGATTTAAGCCTGTATAAGTAAGTCAAATGTCAGCGCGCAAGCAAGAAACAGACCTTTGTAAGCCCATAAGGCTTGTGTTTTGCAAAGACTTGCGGGGGTAATGTATGTAGCCATGAAGACTGTGATCTATTGGCGCAGTAAGGTGTGATATATTCTGTGAGAACACTCAAGTTCAAGTGAAAAGGCGCCGCCGCCCAGGCGCACAAGTTGCGATCGCCAATTACCATTATCACGTTGAGACAACATACAACTTTTCTGCATTGAACTGAAAATTCCCTGCATGGACGAGGGCTGATTCAGAATTATATATAACGTTGGCGGTGGAGCATCGCAAGTTGACGGAGTCACAATTCCTACTCAGGGACTCCGACTCCAGCTTGCAAAAGCTGTTTCAAACCACCATACGAGTGGCAACTCTTGCTTGCGACCTGCAATGCGTGCCCTATCCACATATCCAGAAACGAGCGACAGCGTTGCGCTCCCCGCGATGCCACAAACCCTGACTTCCAGCTCTGCATCCCCCAGAGCGCCAAAGAGAGTGAGACCGCCTGTGAGCTTGCCATCTGCATCGATTACCACAGCACGCTATGCTCCAAGCCCAAGCCGTTGCCATCCTTGAAGCTAATCCCCGAGATTCACAGCTGGCTGAACACCTCATCCCCACGCTACCTCTCGAAATATACACACATATCCTCGAATCCACTGATCCCGACACACTGGCATCTGTTGCGCGCGCGAATTCCACCTCTCAAATCGTAGCCGAGAGCTTTTTATATAGGGGCGCTACACTCCTCGGTGTCGACGATGCTGTATCCTGCTGTCGATCGCTTCTCCTCGCACGGCGCGAGCATCGGCTCTCCGCACTGCAGCGCTTTCAAATCTTCGCGGTGTATAACCCTCTCCGCCATCCCGACCTAGCGCCATCAATCAAATCTATCATGCATGCAGCTCCCAAATTGATTGACCTGAAAATCGAACTACGGGGCAGCACCTCAATTTCAGCCGAAACATCGGTCCAATTGGAGCAACTATACTCCAACAACGGCTTTGATCACAGCAAGTTCGAATTCCTCGTAAACGTTCCGCTCCTGGAGACCCCCACCATCGTGGAGTCTCTTAAATCCAGCGTTGTGGATAGCTTGATCGTACCAGCGCTTGAGTCCATTGAATTGACGCAGGCTGCCGTGCAACTACTCGTCCCTCATTGGCCCGTCCGGAAGGTCAAAGTGCTGGGGGACATCGAGGAAGAAATGGTTGATAATCTACTGGACACGCTTATGATGTCGACAGTGCATCTCGAACATCTTTCCCTTTCTGCATTATGCAAATCCTCTGATTTACTCGTCGCTATGGCATGACGGTTCCCATTTCTACGTACCATTGAGGTCCGAAGCAGGGAACCCAGCTACTGGTCATTGGTGGTAGGTTGCACCTACATTCCTGCTTTCAAGTTGTCATGGTTGAACAATAAGCCGGTCATAGGCGCCGACGTGTATACCAAGATCTGAAGATGAATTGATAGGCATGCTTTTGCCGTTCAAATGTCTCAAGCGGATCAAGCTGGCAAATGTGGACAGGAACTGGGACGACCATTTGAAGCAACAGAGGTTTTGTGACAGGCTTCACCCCGCTCTGCAGACCGTCGAGGCTGCTGATACGATTTGGACGCGGACGGGAGAAGACGGCAGCAGCTGGGTATGTTTCCAGCCTGTAATATCAACGTGTACTATCCTAATCAAGTTTTGTAGGTCTCTTGTGAATCGCCGGGACTTCGCTTAGTGCTTCGTTAGCTGCTTTATGCGCTTTGAGCTACCTTGATGGGATCCCAACACTAGTACTGCCAACACCCTCATTAAGGTCCTTTTTTCCTGGTATATTATGACGCAGGCAGGACCGGGGTGTGGGTTTTCGCCGTTCGGGTATCAATGGAGGCTTAGGTCGGAAGTTGTTTATCATGTTACCCAGCCTTCATTCTTCCTTTTTACAAGGCAAATCAACCGCGAGTGCACGCAACTCTTCTGCACTCAATGAGAGCTGAGAGTAGTGAGATTCTAATGTCGGCGGCGGCCCGGGCTCGCAAACTGAATCGGAGCTTCAACCCCCGTTCGGGTTTCTTGGAGTCGTTCCAAAGAATCCAAACTGCTGCCATCTTGGTGCAATAAGTCTTCCTTGCGACTCCCCCGAGAGTCCCACCGCACGATGTCCATAGAAACCAGCGACAAAATCATGCTCCTTGTGATGTCACAAACTTCGATTTCCAGCTCTGAATCTCCCAAAACGTCAAAGAGGGTGAGGCCGCTCGTGAGCCTGCCACCGATCGCATCTGGTAATGGTGCCACGGCATGTCGACACTCTAAGCCTAAAATGTTGCCATCCTCGAAGCTAACTCGAAATTTACAGCCTGCTTCACGCCTCATCCCCACATTACCTCTCGAAATATGCACATACATCCTCGAATCCGCTGATCTCGTTACACTGGCGTCTGCCGCGCGCGCCAACTCCACGTTTCAAATTGTGGCCGAGAGCGTACTATATAGGAACGCTGCATTCTGTGGTGTCTACAATGCCATATCTTGCTCTCGGTCGCTTCTTCTTGCGGGGCGCGAACATCGGCTCACCGCGCTTCGACGCTTTCGAGCCTTCGCGGTGTATCATCCTTTCCGTCATCCTGACCTAGTGCCATCTATTAAATCCGTTCTGGACGCAGCTCCAAGTCTAATTGACCTAGAACTAGAACTATGGGGCAGTGTCCCGATTTTACTCGACAAACCGATTCGATTGCAAAGATTATTCGCCGTCCACGACTTTGATCATCATATGCTTGACTTCCTCGCAAAAGTTCCCCTCCTGAAAACTCTCAGCATCGTGGAGTCTCCTCGATTTAGCGTTTTGGATAGCTCGATTGTACCCGCGCTTGAGTCCATTGAAGGGACGCGGGCTGTCGTGGAACTATTTGTCCCTCATCGGCCCGTCCGGAAGGTCAAAGTGCTGGGGGACAGCAATCAGGAAATGGTTGATACCCTATTGGATGCGCTTGCGAAGTCGACTGTGCATCTTGAATACCTCTCCCTTTCCGTGTCATACAAATCTGCCGACCTACTTGCCACTGTGGCACAGCGGTTCCCATTTCTGCGCACTATCGAAGTTCAAAGCGTGGAACCCAGCTACTGGACGCCCATGGTATGTTTCACCTACATTTCTGCTTCAAAGCTGTCATTATTGAACAACGAGCCGATCATAGGCGCCGTCGTATACACCAAGGTTTGAGGATGAATTGATAGGCGTGCTTTCGCTATTCAAATGTCTCGAACGGATCAAGCTGGCAAATGTGGACATAAAGTGGGATGACCATCTGGAGCGACAGGAGTTTTGTGATCGATTTCACTCTACTCTGCATATCATCGAGGCCGGTGACGTGATTTGGACGCGAACGGGAGAATACGGCAGCTGCTGGGTATGTCTGTGACTTGTGCTATCAGAGTGAATCCTGACTATGTTTTATAGGTCTCTCGTAAATCTCTGGGGCCGGCGTAGCGAACCACTGTAGCTGCTCTAGATGCTTTAAACTATTCTCAAAGGAGTCCCAATGTTCTCATTCAAGTTTTTTTTCCCTGAATTATGATGGGATCGGCGCGTGGGTTTTCCAGTATCAACGAAGGCTTGGGGCCGGAAATATCTACCTTGTTACGATGTTTTTAATCCTCGCGTTTTACAATGCGGATCGATCGCCAGAGCACGAAATTTCTCCCCTTTGAATTCCCTGCGTGGATGATCCGGATGAGAATCGGCGACTCCGAGGGAGCATCGCAAGTTGGATCGGAGTTTCAACTTCCGCTTGAGTAATCTCGCTGTCGTCCAGCTTGAAGCTTGAAGCTGTTCCAAACCACCACCATCTTGGGGCGATAAATATCCTCCTTGCGACCCGCGACGCGTGCGATATCTATAAAAACTAGCATCGATGCTCCTTGCGACGCCACAAAATCCGACCTCCCTCATTAAATATCCTAACGCACCCAAGAGAACCAAGCAACTCGCGAGCTTGCCATGCGCATATAGTCCCACTGTACGTCGATACTTGGACCTGCTGATTTTCTAAGGCTAACCTGGTATCTATAGCCTGTTTCACGCCCTACTTCTGCGTTACCTCTCGAAATCTACGCATACATCCTCGACTTCGCTGATCCCTCCACTCTCGCATCCGCCGCGCGCGTCAACTTCACATTTCAACACGAAGCCGAGATTCTGCTCTACAGGAATGTCAGAATTTGTGGTCACAAATGCGCCGTTACCTGTGGCCGATCGCTTCTCCTTGCAAAGCGCAAGCATCGGCTTATCGCACTCCGACGCTTTCAAGTCACTGCTGCGTGTCATTCTTTCCACCACCCCGATCTGGTATCTTCCATCAAATCCATTCTAAACGCGGCCCCGAACTTGATTGACCTCGAGCTTGAGCTCTGGGGAAGTGGCCCGCTCTCGCCCGATGAACCGATTCGACTACAGCGCTTCACGACCGACCACGACTTTGATCACAACATGCTCGATTTCCTCGCAAGAGTCCCTCTCCTAAAGACCCTTAGTATCGTGGAGCCTCCTCAGTTCAGCATCCTCGATAGCTCGATTGTCCCGATGCTTGAATCTATCGAAGGGACCTGGGCTGTCGTGAAGCTAGTCGTTCCTCATCGACCCATCCGGGAAGTCATAGTCTTGGGGCAGCTTGAAGAAGAGATGGTCGAAATTTTATTGAGCGCGCTCGAGGAGTCGTCAGCGCGTATCGAGCATCTCGGCCTCTCCGTGTCATGCGAATCTGCCAACGTACTCAGCGCTCTGGCACAACGGCTTCCGTTCCTGCGCACCATCGAGATTCAAAGCGTGGAACTCATCCCATCCGTACGCTCCACTTATGTTTTCACCTCAAAATTGCAATGACCGAGCGGCAAGCCATGCATAGGATTCATCTACCGATGCGCCAATAACGATATCTGAAGATAAGTTGATAGGCCTGCTCTCACCCTTCAAATATCTGGAAAGGATTACACTGGAGGATGTGGATAGTAGCTGGGGAGATCATCTGGAGCGACGGGAGTTTTATGACCGACTTCACCCCGCTCTACATACTATCGACGTCGGCGATGTAACTTGGACAAGGACAGGAGACTATGGCAGCAGCTGGGTACCTATGTCTGTCACTTGCGTTATCAGCATGTCGTCTGACCGAAAGAAAAATAGGTATCTTTGACGAGGTCTACGTCTGTAGCAGCTTTAGGTGCTTTGAACCACTTTCTCCCTTCTTGATGAAGCATGGTGGGATCGAAGCGGGACTCTCTGGTATTCATGGACGCTTGGGTCGGAAAATATTTACGCTTGCTACAAAACCTTCATTTGCGCTTTTATGCAACCCAAATCAGCCGAGAGCGCGAAACTCTCATCCGTGATCTAGATGAGAGCTAAGAATCGCTGGCGGCATGAAGATAAGGAAGCGCTGAGCGCCTGAGGTTCATGGACACGGCAAAATGGGCTGCCTGTGCGTTGAGTATCAGTGCATGCCGACGCCTAAGGCCTCCGACGCTTTGATGGATGATATCTTGGGCCCGGCACATAGATTTCCACCCTGCGCGCACCATATCGTCCGAGAGTCTCCACCGAATCATCTTGCAGACTCTATCGTATTCGCACACGTCACGCAGCGACAGCGCACACGAACACGAGACAGACGTAGGATTGAAATGACACCAACATGACCGACATTACAAGGACAGAGACAATAGACACAATTAGGGGGAACAGACCGTGAGAGAATACGATATGGGATGACGATACGGAAACAGAGATGTGGACGAGGAGAGAAAAAGCAGAGGGAAAAAACGATGAACGCGTTTATTCCTCGTCTGAAAAGACTTCCTCGCCGCGTTTCCGGCGTGCAATACGGTCTTTCTTGGCCTAGGAAAGATAAAACAACCAGCGTAAAAGACTATGTTCGCTGGAAAGCGTGGGTAGGGGAGAGAGACGTACCTTTCGCTGCTCAGCAGCAGAGAGCTTCTTGTTCTTCTTAAGGTCGACCTTGTTACCCATGGCGTCATAAGTATCTTCCTCTTCTCCAGCCTTCTTATCAATACGCGCGCCGGAACCTTGGCCTTCGACCCAGTTGTGTCCGGACGCCTCGAGGTGCCCATCGCGCATGGCCCAGACCTCGGAGCAGATGGACTCGGAGAACTCGCGGTTGTGTGTGATCACGAGCACACCACCCTGGAACTCCTTGAGCGCCTCGATGAGCGCCGCGAGCGACTCACGATCGAGGTAGTTGGTCGGTTCGTCCATGCAAATGATGTGGGGCCTCCGCCATGTAGCAGCGCCGAGCACGATCTTGACCTTCTGACCACCGGAGAGACCACGCATGGTGTTGTGGCTGACGAACTCGGGCTCGAGACCGAAGTCGGCAAAGTGCTTCTCGATCTCGCGACGGACGAGGGGACGGAGGAGACCGAGGCGCTGAGCTTCGCGAGTGTCGAGCTCGATGACTTTCTAAGAGCGCCAAAGAGAAACAGGGAAGATGAGTAAAGGATCGGCGATATGAAACAAGAACACAAACCTTCTCGAAGCCACGGGTGATGAGGTCATCGCGAGGCAACCAGATGTTCTCCGACGAGGACAGGTTCTTGAACGAAACCTCGTACTCGTAAGACTGCTTCAACTTCTTGCGGGCAACAATGTCTTCGATGAGGCGCTTGACACCCTCAACGACGACGGTTCCACCCTCTTTCATCTTCTTCTCATCCTCGGCGGTGATCTGTCGGTGCACCTTGCCCATCTCCTCGATATCCTCGCCGGTCTGGTAACGCCAGAGCATGTACTCGAGGGGAGTCTTGTCGAGGTGGTGATCGATGTGGTGGAAAGCATGCTGGGCGACGTAGCCGATGACGAGATTAGGGTGCTTCCAGACCTCACCACCCTTGTTGGGCTCGGTATCGCCGATCAAGAGCTTGACGAGGGTCGACTTGCCGGAACCGTTGGGACCGAGGACGGCAACACGGGATGAGAGCGAGACTTGAAGGGTGATGTCGTAGAGCTGCTGGACAGTCGAAGTGGGGTACTGGAAGCCAACCTTGCGCCTAAAAAAAATTGCATAGAGTCAGTATCAATAGAAAGTTTAGGCAAGCCTAAGTGAAAAGAACACACATCTTGACCAAGCTCTTTTCCTTGGTCTTGACACCCTCGAGGAGAGGAGGGTCGGGGAGCTTGAACTTGTAGTCATCGGCGGCCTGGAGAGTGTAGTACGACTTGGCCTCGGGAACAGCCTTGACGAACGCCTCGAGGTTACCCTTGTAGCGCTTGACCTTGAAGCGGTTGAGGTGGAGCACATCGGTGATGGTGTTGTTAAGGAAGCCAGAGTCGTGCGAGACGATAATGGACGTGCAGGTCTTGAGGCCGGTGAGGTAGTTCTCCAACCACGCAATGTTGACGACATCGAGATGGTTAGTCGGCTCGTCGAGCAGGAGAATGTCGGCCTTGAACAACATGGCACGAGCGAGTGCGAGCTTCATCTTCCAACCACCAGAGAGAGAGCCAATGGCACCGGCTTGCCTGTCAGCATCAAAGCCAACGGACGCAAGAGTCTCGATGATCTCGGCCTCGGAAGCCTCGACACGCTTGTCCGAGAGGATGAAGGTGAGAACAGAGGTCTCGGCCTCGGAGCCGTCGATGTCGTGCTCGACGTAGAAGGTGCGAACCTCGTCGGGGGACGGGAAGCCCTCGACCTGTCCGTTGGTGATAGCCCTCATGAGAGTGGACTTTCCGGAACCGTTGCGACCGCAAAGGCCGTAGCGGTGGCCACGCTTGAGACGGAGGGTAGCGGTGTTGAGGAGGATCTTGGCACCATAGGCGAGGGAGAATGTGCAGTTGCAAAGGTCCTCACCCTCCTCCTCATCCTCGGGAACCTCACCATCATCGCTCTCGTCGTTGGCAGAGCGGAGGAGCAATTCGCGGGCTACGAGAGAAGGTTCGGGCGAAGAGGTGCAGAAGGCGAGGTAAGCGGGGAGAGCAGACTCCCAGATAGGGAGGTCGTAGTTGCGGGCGTTGACAAGGTTGGCAGCGAGCTTGGCGGTGTACTGAGCAGCAGCCGAGTCGATGAATGGCGTGGCATCGGCGCCGGCCTTCTTGTAAACGGTGACGAGAGAGGCAGAGAGCGCCTTAGCGTCAGCGAGCTTCACGGGAGGGAGCTCAGAGCCATCACCGTCGGTCTTGCCGACCTGGCGAAGGGTAGCGATCGCCTTGGTCACGACACCGCGAGCCTCGGGATCCGCGACGGCCTCCTCGATCTTGATGAGACCGGGGAGGAGACTGGGAAGGAAGGGGCGGACGGTGAACTCGTTGTCGACGAGCTTGGCCATGTTATCAACAATGACGGCAACTTTACGCTTGGTCGCGGTGGGGCGCTCGTTCAAGCCGCGCGAGAGGAGGGGAACCATAAGAGAGAGGGTGGGGGCGTCCACCTCGGAAACAAAGGTCGTAGCAGAGAGGAGTTGAATGGTGCTCGGCACCTCCTCCACGGGATTAATCAAAGCCGAAATTAGCGCAGGAATAAACTTCTCGATATCCTTATTGGAAACCAGGGCCGTCGCCTTCGTGAGGGACTCCCTAGCTGCTTTCTTAACATCCGCCTTGGTGTCCCAGATGGCCTCGGCGAGAACGGGGACGATCTCGGGCATGAGACGGGCCAATTGCTGGGGCGCCGACAGGATGAGCTGGTTGAGGACGACGATGGAACCAGTCTTGATCTGCCACTTGCCCGCGGTCTTAATCTGGTGAAGAAGAGCGGGGAGGATGAGAGCGGCAGCCCATGGGTTCATGGTCTTGGCCAGAGTGCGGACGGCCTCTACGGCGGCAGTCCGGACAGCAGGCATCTTGTCGGCAAAAGTGTCGAGTAGGGTCGCGAAGACCCCGCCCTCGGTGGAATCGATGATGTAGGGCTCGAGAGCCGTGATGGCGCCCTGTTCGCAGAGGGCAGTGATGGCGGCCGCTGCGCCCTCACGGGCCGCGGGTGACTTCTTGTCGGTCAGCGCCTTGACGACGGCGGCAGGGAAGGCGACGGCGTTGAAGACAGCAGGGCCATCATTTTGGGCTTTGGAAGCCAGCGCCTGAATTGCGGCGGCGCGGGCAACCTTATCGGCGGCGAACAGGGGGGTTACATCGAACGAAGGCGCAGCGGCAGCTGCGGCTTTGAGAGTGGCGGGGTCAACGGGAGCGGGAGCAGAGGCAGCGGATTGCAGGGTGGGGGCGGCCATTTTAGAAATCTACCGGGAGCGACGCGGACGGTGAGCGATGATCCCGGGGGCGCCGGGGACGACGACGAGCGCACCTTTTTGTCTATGTAGAGATTCTCTAGAAAAAATCACGAAGGCGAGGAAACCAGCAAGGAGGAGAAGGTCTATGCGTCTAAGTAAGAGAAAAGAAAGGAAAAAGTCTAGGAGGAGAAGAGAGTGGGGGTTGAGAAAACAGAAAAATGCGCGTTTCCGTCCTTTATCAGCGCCCTCCGCGCTTGTTGTCGTGTGTTGACCCTTTTTGCATTTTTTTTTCTGCCATCAAATATCCGGTCCGCACCCTTGCCGTGTGCGCGGCAAAAAGAATCGACACACCACGCCTAAACCTAAATGGCCGTGTCCACCCCTTTATCCCCCGCCAGGCGCCACCTCGGAGACACGCGCGAGACCGGCGCTGCTGAAGAAAAAAGTTCAAGGCGGACGATTCAAGGCCGCGCAGACACCGCCTGCCCCGGGGCTGCACTCGCTCCAGCGAAAACGAAGGGAAAAAGAAAAAACGCTGCGAGAGGAGCCACCGGACGCAGCAGAGGTCTTGGAATGCGGCGAGCGGCGCGGCGAGCCACCGTCGATCGCCAGATCTGCACACGTGCGGCTCCCCCGCTTGCTGCAAAACGTGGGGGCCACTCCAAACGTCTCACGCAATCGGACACACGGCGTCCGCGATCACGCGAGATAAATCAGACATCCGAAGTCGTGGTAAATTACACTGGGTGGAAGAGCAAGACAAGCCAAGGCCCCCCCCCCCCCCCACACGACCCCTTCTTGCTCTATTGTTGTTCTTGATCCGCGAGATTCGCAAACGACAGCGGAACAAAGGCCTGGAAAATAGCATCGAACCGAGGTCGTTTACTCCACACGTTCCGAGGCTCATATAAGAAAAATAAAAAAGACGCACATATCCGCCCGCTTCGTAGAATTTGCCGTTGGCTTCAACCCTATAATAATAACACGTCGAAAGGGAAAAAGGATCAGTACTGTGTAATTGAGCGCTGCTATATCGCCGAGCGCCACTTGCCAATGCAATCGCAGGGCGTGCAGGAACGCAGATAAACCCTGCAGGAAGAAGCGAAGGGAAAAGGTCCGGTCAAACGTGGGTCCGCGCGCTGACCAAAAGATAAAACCGCGAATCACACACCTCCATAAGACACAGAATGAAGATCGTCAACTGGAACCAAAGCGCAAACATCACCATCATGAACAGGACGCCGCCCACACCGCCGTCGGTATCAAACGTCCCTTCCAGCGTCATCTGGTACAACACCTCCGAAAGCTGGGCGTGCGCGAGAGAAAGCGCCCACAAACGAAGATAACTCGCCGTGTTCGAGATGCACCCCAAGCAGAACTCGATCGTGTGGATAACCTGATGGACCACGATATCGCTGAATTCAAACTCCTGCAAAGAAGGCAAAGTGATCAGAATCGAGAAAAAGGGGTATCAGTTGAAAGATAAAGAGACAAACGTGTTCCTCGTCCATCTCCTGCGCAACGGCCATCCCGGCGCCTTCTTCCTCATCTTCGTCCTGATCGATCTCTCCTCTCGGCGCCTCGCCTGAAATACCCTGATAGCCTTGCGCCACCGTCTTCTGGTGCTCCTTCCACAGCACATACGGCTTCACACAAAGCATCCACGGCACACAAATTCCAGCCAATCCCACCAATCCCACCTGCAACACCCCCTGTCCGGCAAACATCGGATCCTCCACCGCGCCGGGGCTCAAAAACATGTTGATCAGCATGTTCAAAAGCCCCGGGGGCGCGCTCGAAGCCTTTGTCCAGTCCGTGCTCCACTTGTACACGATGCAAATCACGAGGTAGCCAAAGATCGATTGCAAGAATATCATCTGTGGGATGAATTCCGCCCAGATACTCACATATCGCTTGAAGTGGATGTGGTTGGGTACTTGCAAGCAAATCGCGAATGTCATCTTTTGAATAAACCATTAGCCGCCGGCGACCTTTCATATCGCTACCAATCACTTACGTGGATAACACCGAGGATGATCGACATTTTCATCTTGTACGAGTTGGTGAACACCAGCGCGTTCTCGGAGCCGTGCCATGCGGGGTCCAATCCTATCGGATAGACATGTCCGGTGGCAACGGCACTACCATTGTGCGGGAACTCCCATCCGGACTGCCACAGGGTCAGCGACTTGGAGAACACATCGTTGTAGATGAGTCCGGTGAACAAGGAGAAGCAACCCATAAGCAAGATAATGTAACGACCACTGCAAGGAGGCATAAGAATCGAAATCTAAGGATCGAATATGGGAAATAACGTACTAGAAGAAAGGACCGAAGAGCTGACCCATGACAAAATGCAAAAGATGTCAGAACAAACGCGAGACGGAGACAATGAAATTTACGCACTTCGCCAGTATCAGCCTTTGCGATTCGCTTCTCAAATACGATCATCCCAATCGCCGTCAAGAGCATGAGGAAAGCATGTCCCATATCACCAAACATGACGGCGAACAAGAACGGGAATGTGACGACGGCAAAGAGACCAGGATTGACTTCCTGATAGGTCGCGATACCATAGGCGTCGATGATCGACTGGAACGCTTCGGTAAACCTGTTCGTGCGGTGGAATGTAGGGGGCTTGCGGGATGTGCGCAGCTCATGAAGAATTGGAGGCACATTCGTGCCAGAATGCTCCTAAAGTAACCCCAGTTCAGTCAGCTTCCAGGAACGGAGTGGTAAAGAGAGGAGAAACCGTACGGTGGCATGCTTCAAAGCCGACTGAATATCGACAATGTCCCTAGTAGGGCACCATCCCTCGGCAATCAAGGTTTTTCGCCTCGAGTCATAGTTGAACAGGTTCAGCGTTGAGTAAATTGCTTTCTCCTTGGTCACAACCTCCTTCCAGCTCGCAATGCTCTCGGCAATCTTGGCGAGCTCGGCACGCCTCGTCATTCCAGTGCTGTACAAGACGGTGCTCATATCCTCCAGACGACTGGTGACTTCGCGGAGCGCGTCGGACCGTCTGTCAACATTGGAGTTGATGGGGTACAGCGTCCCGTCCATGGACTCCGCCACCTTGCGGATCTTGGAAAGCAGATGCTCGCCGTGCGCGAAGATGATGAACACGTTCTTGCGAGTCTCGGCCCCAGTAGTGGGGTCCACAAAGACTTCGTCGATGTCGGTGTGGTTCATGTACAAATTCCCACGGAGGATGCGCCAGAGCACGCGCTCGAAAGTTTGGATGCGAGAGCGGTCGATGGTACCAGCCACGAATCTATACGAATTGGATGTCAGATGCTTGTTCCGAAAGCGAGGCAACATAGAGCTCACTCCAAGTCAAACTGAACGGGGCCATCACGGAGCGACTGGCTCTCCGTATCATCTTGAGCTAGCAAAGGTTGAGTGCCTTCGTCAAAAGATGTGCGAATCTCGGACTGATGTCCATGCGCCTGGCGGCGAAAAGGCAGGACTATCAGCGATGGTCACAAACCCTGTACTGAGATGACGTACCATGTCGAAAAACACAGCGGTCTCCCTGAGGACATGGCGAGCCTCCTGAAGTTCTCGCTGCCTAGTGCTGAGCGTCTGATAGCTCTCGTTCATCTGGATGAGTCGCGACTCATGGCCACTAAGCTTCACATCCAGCTCGTCCAAAGCCTGCGCGACCCTGGGACCGGTCGTGACAATTGGAGCCGAGTCGAACACGGGCTTGACGGGAAGACCCTCCTTCTCAATCATAGTCGAGAAAAAGCGGATACGACGGGCCATCTCGTCCAGACGGCGGATCTCACCCACGAACGAGCGTTGGAATGGGTTGACGTCTGGGTTGAGCTGCGCAGCACTGTTAGCCATACTGCGGCAATGGTGGATGCTGGAAAAGATGAAATGAGCTTACGTCCTTGAACTGGACGTTTCCTAATTCACCGAGCTCAGAGATGGTGTCATGCGCAACCTCGGTCGGGATGAAGAGCTGCACCAAGCTCATCTGCTCCGAGCCTGGTAAAGTGGCACCACGTCAGTCTTAGCTACATGTCACACAGTGAATGACACGCACGAAAAAGGCTCGGATAGTCGGCCATTGCAACTTTGTTTGCGGATCAATACGAAGGTGGTCGTAAAGGGCTGGGGAATGTGGCTGGATAAACGGATAGAACGAAACGAGATGGTGGTGAGTTGGTCAGGAGCAGGCTTTTCAAGCGGAGTCTCAAGTCATGCTGAGTCAGCTTTTCCCAGCAAGAGGCCGGGCCGAAGGACTCTCCGCCAGCCGCGAAGTCTTACGTCGTCGCCAGCGTTGAGCGTTGGGCGCTGAGCGATGGCACCACTACGCCAACTGCAATTCCCCGCTCATAAATCTTCTATCAGTATTCATGGGTAGCCTGGCAGCGACGTATTTCTCCTGCTCAAACCCAGACAAGGATATACCGAGTTATGATTGTAAAGGCTACAAGGTATCAGCTACACAATGGACAGACATCGCCATCTGCCAGGATCATAAATCAAAGTCTGAATCGTCATCATCTACTAAATCGCGTCCACGGATATTCCTCGAGGTCTTGGAGTTGACCATGCCTGTCGTAGGGCCGGCATTGGAGCTACGAGACTTCATGCTCTGCATCTTTGACGCGAGTTTATCAACCTCATCCTCAAGATCATCTTCCGAGTCCGAATCTGCGCGTAGCGGCCTCTTCGCGGAGGCCGACGAGGCGGCAAAGGCCTTGGCATCGGAAAGTAGGATGGCACCCATCGAGACTAGGATGGTTTGAAGTTCTAAGCAGGCGGAGCAGTTTGAGATTTGGGAGATCAGATTGAAGTCAGAGTAAAACAAACCATCAATAGTTCGTTCTCGATCCGTGCCCCACGCAGTGACCTGCCCAGTCATCTTCCCAAGGCGGTAAATGAAGAGCGTTGGAAGATGACGATCGGGGTAGTTTTCGATACACTTGTTCCCAACGATGGACACAATCTTGGTTCGCGGAAATCGCGCAGCCAGTGTCTTGAGCTGCGCAGCTAACCGCGCACAAGGGATGTCCGCATCGCGATAGAGGAAGCACACGACACCCGTACCAAGCTCATCCTCGTCGTCTTCTTCGTTTACCTTGCTGCCCTCTGTGACCTCTCGCGTGTAATCCTCTCTCGATATCGGGATGATGTCTCCAAATCGCGCCTTTTTGGCCGCTTCAGAGAGCTCAGCGATGCGTTTGGCGCGATAAGCAGCAATAGTGCGCTCGGTGTCCGAATCGGCAGCTTCGGACGCGAGGGCGTCGAGGGTTGAGAGGGAAGGCGCGTTCTCATCGAGGATAACAGAGAGATCTGGGGACGATGGTGGAGAGGGCGTCGGAGGTGCTTCGACGCGTGGAGGAATAATCCCGTATTTGCGGAGCGCGTCGTTGCTGGTGGTCAGATCGGGGTGGTTAATCGTTTGAATACAGCTTTTCAGCTAAACTACGTACAACTCTGTATCTTCGTCTGGGTTGACGGCCATAGTATCGTCGTTTCTGCGCGCAGATGGCGGCTCGAGCTGCGATATTTATGCGCAAAGGGGAGAACTGCGGTATTTCCTGCGGCGAGCGCAGCGATGACGGTGCCGGAACCAAATCATCTACAGCGAAACGACGGCCACGATGGCGAGCGCGCTGGACTCCTGGAAGCGACGACCGCGGAGAGCGTCTGCATGGATGCTGCCCCTCCACCTGTTCTTGATCTCTACTATTCTCTCGTTCTATCCTGCCCAGGCAATATGGCCTTTTAGCCCCAAAAGATTCAAGTCTAACGCGCTAATTGGAGCCGGCTCGCTGGGACTTGAGGCTCTGGACGGTCGTATAGTCGCCTTTGGAGACTTCGATGGGGACCAACTGTGCGTCGGTCTGGGAACTTTCAAAGTAGTGGACTCGTCTACATGAAACCTGTCTGCATTTAGAATGGACGTGATATGTCTGAGTACGGACCAGCGAACCGCTACCGTGTACTTATGGAGCCACGGTGGGCCGATGCCAGCTCTAGTTTATTAGGAGCATCCCCGGCTCATTTCCCTACCTAGACCAATTCGCGTTTCGAGAATGGGCGTCTTTGAAGCTGCCGAGCAAAACCTACAACATCGTACCCGGCGACTTCAACGGCGATGGCAAACTCGACCTCCTCGTAATGGGGCAGTCTTCCGTAAATAGCGGGGGTTGGTGGGATACAAAGGAGACCGAGCTGCAGATGCTCGTATATCTGAGCTCTCAGAATGGCAGTGGTTTTGGTTCGTTGTCGCACTTCCTTACTGTAAATCGTGTCTTCACATTTGACGCCCTATGCTAGATTCCACGCCCACTGAGGTCCCGTCATCAACTCTGGCGCAGCCCATCCCTATTGACGCAGATGGTGATATGGATATTGACCTACTGGGCATGACCCCCAGCTCTGGAACCCAACCTTCAACACTCAAGCTGTGGCATAACGTCAGGGACCCCACTAACGTCTCGTCCGCACTATTTGAACTGTATGCTATTCTGCTCTCGATGTATGCTGGTACAAACTATGACGTCGTCCGACTAGGAAAGCTCCGCCGTTAGAAGGCAGCACCTGTGAAATCGCCAATCCGCACAGCAATGCGTTCATAGACTTTGACGGAGACTGCTTGGCTGGTAGGTACTGGTTACAGATTTAAATATATCTTGCTGGTGACTTATGAAGATCGCGAACTTCGGAACACAGACCTGTTCCTTTTATGTAGCTCGCCCAACTCCAACGTCAAGACTTTCCAGATCTGGGTGAATAAGAAGGATGCAGGTTTCAAATTTGCGCTGGAAGGCACCCTTCCCTCGGGAGCCGGTCCTCTATCGTTTGCCGATATGGGTACGATAAATACGCTATTGGTCCCGAGCTTTTTGCTTACTCTCACCGACGAACAAATTCCAAAGACCGCGACGGCACAATGGACATCGTGTTTGCGACATGCACATCCATCTCCGTATCGACGGGAATAGGAGAAAATTGCGCCATTAACATTGCATACAACCAGCAAAGACCGCTATGCGCCTCGTCCAATTCGAAGAACTGCCGACCCCCCGATCAACTTTGCGCATCCGATCCAGAGTTCACGTTCGATCTGAGAGAAGGTAGTAGCGGTGTACGTTCCCTTTGTTATCATGCACCACAGTCTGGTGGCCATCACTAATATGCTTTGTCCTATCCTCAGTCGTTTGTGCGTATTCCGCTCTCAGACATCTTCCCCGAAGGACCCACGTCCCTACTTCTTTACGATCACACATTCTCCCCGCCCGTTCCTATACCCATACGAATCGGCGACGCGAATCTCGACGGCTTCCCCGACCTTCTTCCAATTATTGTATCGCCCCCATCCGCAGGAAGCCGAACGCGCGCAGCGACACCACAGCTTCTTATGTCTGTCCCTTGTAATCATTGCACTCGCGTCCCGGACAAGGCAGACAAGCGATCTTTCAAGCCCTTGAAGCGAGACGCCGATCCGCTGACATCGATCACAGACGCCCGGGGCGTCGCTTTTCTTGACCTAGACGAAGACGTACGTGCCGCCACTATACTCAAACCCGGGCGGGAGTGAGATTTTTATATACTTTGTATTCCCCGCAGGGCACCTTGGATATTATCGTCCAACGCACCGGGAAGCAAGCTGATTCCGGTGGTGTCAAAGTGACCTTTATCCAGAACAATTTCTTCCACGATGCGTTTTTCTTGAAAGCTATTGGTTCGTGGACTCGATTAGTGTGCCCTATTCTTTGCACTTACGCTGATGAACAACTCGTTTGTGGACGTTAGTCCTGAATGGAGCATGCAATGGGCTCTGTACGCCTCTGAATAGCAGCTTGCCGCGGTATCATGTAAGTCTAATAGCATACTCTAGAAGTGGCACTTATAACAACGATGTTATGTTCCACATGTAGCCATTTGGTGTGAGTTACTCCGGAGCCTCGTATAAGTACACCATACTCGACACGTCCGGCCGTCGATCCGCCGCCCAAGGTTCCCAGACTAAACTTTGCCCTACATACACCACATCCCACTCACGCATCCTCACTTGACAGTTGCACAACTCCCCCAAACGTCCTATCAGTCCCTTCAAACACCATACTCCTTCTTCGGTCTCGGCCGCACAAATAACTACATCGAGAACCTGTTCGTTGGATCGACCACACACGAGGCGGAGCACTTTATCAACATGGAAGGCGTGATCCCCAATTCCAAAGTCGTGATCATGCCTCCAAAGGGGCAAAACGGCGAGTGGAAGCGGGAGCTGTACTTGCGGCCGGGTGAATGGATCCATTGGGTGATGTTCACCGTCGTGGCTGCGACGATCATCATGGCTATCATTGTGCTATTTCTGCATATGAACGAGAAGGTGCGCAGGGACACTTTCATGCCCCAAAGTCGGCCCGAGCTTATGTTTTTTTTTCGTGTCGTCCTTTAGAGAGAAGATGAGATGGAACGACGGAGAGCGTTGCACCACATAAATTTTGATGCATTATAATCTTTCCTGTAACCATATTTGATTGCTCTCTTATATGTCGCGTACCTGCACATCCTACCTGCCTGAGCCTTACAAGCGTGCAATAAGCTCCCACTCCAGACTTGCAGGATCTCCATCCTGCCCGCCCCGCTTCTTCACCTTGCCCTCGGACTCGAGCTTCGCAAGGTGTAACAAAATACCGCGGCCAGCCGCAGGCCACACGGCTTTGGGATACGCAGCGTACAAATTAGCGACTATCGCCTGAACCGTCCAGGTCGCCTCGGCGTCCCCCAGCTGGGCGGTACTCAACAGCCGGACGATCTGGTCCTCTCTCTCTTGTCGGTGCTGGATATACGTCTCGATGACCTTGCGCCCGTTCTCCACGACCGGTCCATGCCCCGGAAACAGCGTGTCCGGGGAGATCTCCAGGCCGCTACCTCCATCGCCCCCATCGCCGCCGGACACGGAGCCCACAAGACGCCGCAAGCTAACGATATACGTCCCAAGATCCTCGAACACCGCCGTCCCCTGCCCCAGGACGGTGTCCGCAGTGAACAGCACCCGCTCCTCGCGCAGATACACGCACACGGAGTCGGCGGTGTGTCCAGGCGTGTGGACAACGAGCAGCGACGAATCGGGCGCCGAGAGGGCCTGCAGATCGTGCAGATCGTGCAGGGGGCTCCCTGACGGAGTTGGGCGAAACGTTCCCGGGGCGAGCTCGGTCAGTGTTTTCTGAAGCGAGGGTTCGGGCGGGTGGTCGGCGGAGAGGGGGAATTTGTGTACGCGAGGCGGAGTGTATGATCCTGAATCTACGGAGCTGCCTTCGCTCCATAGTTGGTGTAGCAGATTGAGAACAGAAGGAAGGCCACAATGGTGGTCGTAATGCCGGTGAGAGATGACGATGTCAGACACTAATGGGCGCGATCTCCCGACGCTTGCATCGAATCCGGAGGCCTCCTGCAGGGCCTGCTTGAGCAACGGAATATACGCTTCCCTACCCTCTCCGGTATCCAGGAGAATGAATGGTGGCTTGGAGCCAATGATATATGTATTGGTACCTGCGAGGCGAAAGTCAAATCTCCGCAACAAGTTTGTGGCGTAGAAGAGAATACCCACCCTGCAACGTGAACTCCCCAGGATTCTAGAGAATGGAGCCGTCGACCGCCGGTGCTCGATCAGGCAAAGTAGAAGTGGTAACTGCCATAATTAATTACTTGCCTGTCCCAGCACACGATAGACACGGTTACTGAGCTAGGTGCAAAGCGTCAGAGGCGGCAGCATAAGATTGAAGAAAAAAAATCACCCTACTTTGACGATGGACTCTAGCTTCTGCATGGTAGGGGGAGATGAATACCACAGCGCAGCCCCGCGCGGAAACGGGATGCGCGGGCCGACGGGTGCCGGTAATATTAACGTTTGAGGCGCGGCTCGATATTTGGCGGCAGAAATGTCCAATTCCTCCACGGCCCTTCGTTTCTTTGGCGTTAACGTTGTATTTAATATACGCCGCCGTGGTGCGCTAGCAGTGCAAAGTTTGACCTCGAAAGTATTAGCCAGCTCGGGCAGCGTAAAGCGAGTGTGCGGTATGTTTGGCAAAAGCGATCGGGCAGTTCGGATCCTGCCCTTGTAAAAAATAAGCTGCTGATTTGAAAGGGCGTCGCTCATTGCAGGGCTGCTCCTCGCGCGATCCAGAGCATTTACAATCCATGGAGGTAGACGCGAATCCGAGAACAGCGCAAGATGCGGGGTGGGCGGTGAGTCGCGTCCGCCACGGCATCACGTGATGGAATGGCTGTGTGGGAAGTACTGCCACAAGCAAGGCGTAATCCTCCGAGTCCGAGTCTCAAGCTGGCTTTGCTCCCCGCCCCAACGTCGAACTCAACACCATGGATTCTGATCGTTTACCTCGTCAAGTCCGCGCCCCAACTCGCGTCCGGCGTGGAGGTGGTGGAGAGACCCCCGTCACTGTGCCGGTGTCAGAAGTTAGTGCCAGGTCTGCCCGTCTCGCTGCCATGACGCCAATACTGACGGTTTCGCTTCAGGTTCCCACTGCTCCGCCGAGTAGCACGTATCATGGTCCAGAGATTGACGGCTCAGAAGGAGGTGCGTTGCCACTCGGTTTTGTCGCTGAATAGATTAAATTAATTATCACTCCCACTTCTTAATTAAAGCTTTCATTGGTCTCATTGTCGGTCTTGGTATTCTTTTCATCGGTTCTTGTATCCTTGTTTTCGTTCTCCTCCGGCGAAGTCGCTCTCGCGGTGGCGACACTCTCAAAAGCCGTGGATTCCCCATGCCCCTCGGACAAAGCAAAAGTCGCCGGGGATGGGTACAGACAGATGACGGAGAGGAAGAGGAGATGACGCCCTCTCACAAACACTCCGAGTCTGTCGATACGGCCACAGACCACAGCAAAGGCCCGTACGGACATCACCAATCATCCTCCGCCTCCACGATCCAGCTATCTGCGGGACCCTACCCCGATGCCTTCTCCGCGCGCATGTCTACCGACAGCATGGACCCATATCACGACAAAGAGCCAACTAGAAGTCCTACCTCACCCTTCCGCGACGGAACGAAGTTCAGGGAGTCGATTTGAGGCGGCATTGAGCTGCTTATCATGTCATTCTTTGGTCCTCACGTCTTACACTATCTTACTTGCCCATAGCTCATGGCGATTTTTGTACTTTCATGTAACTCCTTTTGATCCTCACGCTTTCCACACGATAAACGCAATATTTTCCTTCCATTTTTCTGCACGCAGCTCGGACTGGACTCTGGATGTTTAAACAATAACAATATAGCCAAATGTGGGGGGTACAGCCACACGTACATTGTCGGGATAATGGGATCAGATTGCTCACTCGCACGATCACTGCCGGCCCACACTCCGCCAGCTCCATGTCTGACAAGATCCCCCTCGCGACGCAGGTTGGCGGCCACCTGGGCATCCACTCCACCGCCGATGGCTCCCTCATCATCAAGCCTTGTCTCGCCGGAGAGAAGGACTTCTACACCCTCCTTACGTCCTCTGAGCACTTTGCTCATCTCCGCCCGTTTGTACCCCGCTTCCTCGGCGTACTCCGCCTCGAGGGAAGCGTCGAGCTCAACGACAGAGGTGAGGTGAAATCGGGCGAAGTCGCGCAGATTGTTGATGAGGGCGAAAAGGAGGTGCGTCCTTTGCCAGGCTACCTGATTGTTGAGCGTCTATACCCATCTCTGTGCACGATCTCAGTCGATCGTACTCGAGAACCTTGCGTTTCCATTCAAAAGACCCAATATCATAGATATCAAATTGGGAACTGTCCTCTGGGACCCGAGCGCCACCCCCGAGAAGCGTGAGCGTATGGAGAAGACCGCACGAGAGACTACGTCCCTCGAGACCGGGATTCGTTTAACGGGATTCCAGGTAACTAGTCATCTCGCTCTCTTCTCATTTCAACAAAGGTATCCCTTGCTCATTCCGGCTTGATCGGACTAAGGTGTGGGACCCTACGGCCCAAACGACGGTCATGATCCCGAAATCGTATGGCAAATCCATCGCAGCGTCCGAGCTCCCAGCGGGTGTCAAGCGATTCATCCCAACGGGCTCCGTCCCGCCCAGGCTCCTCGAGCGCATGATAGAGTGCATTACGCACGATGTGCGGAAGATCAGGGACGCCGTGCAGGCTACGGAGATGCGCATGATCGGTGGGAGCTTGCTGATCATCTGGGAAGGCGACAGCGAGACGCTGGAGAAGGCATTCGAAGCCTGGGACGCGCGCACTGCCAAGAGAAATGACGAGGACGAAGGCGAGGAAGAAGACGAAGACGAAGATGAGGACGAAGAGAGCGAAGACGATACGGGGACGGGCGACATCACCCCCGGTGGAACCACAATCAACAAACCCAAGAAACTCGGCCCGCCGTTCCTCGTGAAGCTCATCGACTTTGCGCACACCCGGCACGCCCTTGGGGAAGGCCCAGACCAAGGTGTTCTCTTGGGATTGAAGACAACGCTTGACTTGCTTGACGGCCGGCTCAAAGAGATTCGGGAAGCGGCGGTGTAACCAGCTGTAGGTGTGTATCGAAATCATACCTCGTACATATACCGACAAATCAAATGGATTAACATTTAGCTAACATTTAGTCCTGGGCGTTCGAGCATGACGGACTGCCGATCATTGTTGCGGTTGGAATGGATTTGCGGATAGCATGTCTAACTTTGCAGGACAGCGTTCGTAACCAATCTTGACCTTTTCATTTTCTGTCCATACCCCTTTTGTGCGTTTCTTGCAATACATGCCTACACATAGATACCCGAGCTTGAGAGGCAGGTGCCATGAGTAGACAGCAAGCCACCACAGTACACCCTAATTCCTGCTACCCTCTGGGAAAACCATAGAGGGTGAAAGTCACTACCCTCTACAAACGCTACTTTCACTGTCTTGAGCAGTGAAATTTATGTCCAAATACAGCAAAACAAGGAGATGAGATCCACTACTCCTGCAGCCAAGTTAGAGTGAATTTTCATGGGTTTCCATGCTGAATTTGATGCTTGGAACTAGTGATTACCAGCATCCGCTGGGGCGTCCAGGAATGGTGATAACCATCGTGCTGGACTTTAAATTCAACTTTACTCGGATAAATGAGACCGAGTAAAACAGAGATAAATGCCCTCCCAAGAAAAAGGAGGAGATCTCACCCCCATGTCTCATGCTGTTTTCCTTGTGCTTAACGACGACAGCGCAGCGGACTGTGACTCGTATTGTTGTGACTTGCGGCGTCGATCATTGCTGGCGTTGAGTCGGTGGCAGATGTGGCCAAACATGACCAACGCACGTTTGCTGATGCGGCCCTTCAGCGGCTGGGTTATTCTGTCAGTGCTACTGTCAAATCTGTCTAGAGGCACGGAGAAAGCTTGGGTCTCCCTGCGGGCTTTCGAAGGCCCAAAACCCGTGAGCCATGGGTGTTGGTTGGACCCGGAAGCATGTCAAAGGGCTGCATTCAAGTTGTCGCAACTTTTTGATAAGCTGAACCCACTTGATGCTCGACCTGGACCCCCTTGGACGCAGTGACTCCGCCAGCCCCATGTCTGACAAGATGCCGCTCGCGACGCAGGTTGGCAGCCACCTGAACATCCGCTCCATTGCGGATGGCTCGCTCATCGTCAAGTCTTGTCTCGCCGGAGAGAAGGACTTCTACACCCTCCTCACGCCCTCTGAGCACTTTGCTCGTCTCCGCCCGTTCATACCCCGCTTCCTCGGTGTACTCCGCTCCAAGGGAAGTGTCGAGCCCAACGGCAGAGGCGAGATGAGATTGGACAAAGTCACGCAGATTGTTAATGGGGGCAGAAGAGAGGTGCGTCCTTTGTCAAGATACACAATTGATGAGCGTCTATACCCACCTTTGTGCACGATCTCAGTCAATCATACTTGAGAACCTCGTATTCCCATTCAAAAGACCCAATATCATTGATATCAAACTGGGAACTGTGTTCTGGAACAAGAATATGAGCCCCGAGAAGCGTGAGCGCATGGAGAAGACCGCGCGAGAAACGACATCCCTCGAGACCGGGATCCGTCTAACGGAGTTCCAGGTGAATAAGCATTCCGCTTTCTCTTATTATTCAGGCAAAGGTAGCCTTTGCTCATCTCGGTTCTATCACATTCGTGCGCGCGGCGGAAGGTGTGGGATCCCACGGCCCAAACAATGGTCATGGTCCCGAAATCGTATGGCAAATCCATCGCAGCGTCCGAGCTCCCAGCAGGCGTGAAGCGGTTCATTCCAACGGGCTCGGTTCCGCTCAGGCTCCTCGAGCGCATAATAGAGCGCATTACGCACGATGTACGGCGGATCAGAGACGCTGTGCAGGCCACAGAGATGCGCATGATAGGCGGGAGCTTGTTGATCATCTGGGAGGGTGACAGCGAGACGCTGGAGAAGGCGTTTGAAGCCTGGGACGAGCGTGCCGCGGAGGATGAAGACGAGGATGACAATGGGTCATGCGACAACACCACCGGTGGATCAACGATTAAGAAACCTCAGAAACTCGGCCCTCCATCCCTCGTGAAGCTCGTCGACTTTGCGCAGACCCAGTTCGCACCTGGGGAAGGCCCGGATGAAGGCGTCCTCTTGGGACTGAAAACGACGCTCGACCTGCTGGACGGCCGGCTCAAGGAGATTCGGGAAGCGGCGGCTTAACCAGTTGTAGGTTTGACAGTTGTGTAACCGCAGTCATACCTCGTACATAACAAACCCATCAAACGTATTAACATTTAGCCCTGAGCGCTCGAGCATGACGGACCGTCGATCGCCATTGCGGCTGGAGTTCCCTTGCGAGTAGCGTGTCCAACTTTGCAGGACAGCGTTCGTAACCAATCTTAACCTTCGAACCAAACTTCATTTCAAATCCATGCCATCTTGCGGTGCATATCTGCGTATATACCCAAACTCGAGAGCCAGGTGCCATCGGCAGACAGCAACACGACAACAAGTCACAAGCTGTCACTAGCCAGTAAAGTAGTAGAAGCAAACCCTGCCCAGGAGCACCCCTTAACTCCTGCTACTCCGTGGCTGTTCCAAGTCTAACCCAATGCATTACTTTACCGCCGGAAAGTCGGACGCCCGCGTTTCGCTTCAACCGAGCTTTTCAAGGCTCTTTTTGTATGTAGTTCTCGAAAGTCCCGTGTACAGTCCAGTCCAAATATTATAAAGGCACGCACGTGGCTGAGCGACAGGCTGTTGCCCTCCACAGCCTTTTCATCTCCCCTTACCTTCGACTCCGAGTTCGGCGTTTGCGCTATCCGCTAAGACGAGCTACGGCACCGTTGGCACAGTTTCCAACGCGCGAGCTCGAGGCGGTTATAGCTTTGAGAGAGTGCCTGTGCCTCTACTGGTGGGTCACGGCCGGGCCCCCTTCAAGAGCCGTATACCGGCTCTCGAAGCGGGTGCTAAATTTCAACGTAGAAATTGGGTGGGGCCAAGTATTATAGAGGAGAGATAAAAGGAATCAATTGTTAATGGGGCCAATATGTATATACCCCGCGCTGGATCAACTAGGCAACAACACCGGCCTAGTGTCAGCGGATCACAAGATCGACGCTGGCACCAGACGCGACCACATAAATATATCGGTCGCAGAACAACAACAAGCAATTAAGAAAGAACTGAAACAGAAGGGGATCGAAATAGAGTGGTGAGCTGGATATTGGAACAATGGAGGAAAGAGAGAAAAGAAAAGTGCCGCAGATTCGTGTATGTGTGCTAAATGCGCTCTTATGTGCGGATGTTGGGTATCATTGGCCGCGTAGCTGGCGGATGTAGGCAACCTTGTGCTCTGCGGGAATGCGGGAGTGTGAGGAAACCATATCTCAGATGTATTCAATCGAAGCAAGGTGGGCTGGCTCACGTAAGACCGGAAAAGCCTCGCTGAGACGCTCCAGGGCGTCGGCTACCACTTCGATGTCGTTCTCGAAGATGGCAGCGGCCTGGGGATCCGCTGCCGCGATGTGCGCTGAATGGCGGATGAGGGTTTCTGCGACGCAGGTCCAGCAGGGCTATCCAATCACCCATCACGATAAGGTTAGATACGTTAGCCATTACAATGCGCGAGTCTTTTTGAAAGAAGACGGCTTCCTTACCCCGAAGAGATACTCTAATTGACTCAAATCGAGTTGAAGAACGTTCGCCGCGTGGATCACTCTCGCCGCTTTCCTAGCCGCCACAACACACCTCTTGTACGCGTCCTCGCTGCCTTGAGCGAGGATGGAGTACAAGACGATGTTGGTTGCGTATATGAGAGTGTGCGAGAGGATGAGCCGCGGCGGGATCGGGGGCGTGCTGGGGCGGACGATTCCGTCGCCCGAGTTGCTTCTGCTGGTGCTGCTACTGCCCGAGCTGCTGCTGCTTTGCCCGTTACGGGTCACTCCTTGCTCTTGAGAGCTAGCAACAGAGGGGTGGAACCTGGACAAGGCCAATACGAGGGACTGGAACCGAGCGCTGAATGTGTTGGTATCAATCGCGTTGCCTGGACCATATGGCGGAGGGGGATCGTTAGGCTTTGGCGCAGTAAGAGTGGGGGCGGGCGGCAGCTTACGTGTCACGAGCGAAGAGAGTTCATGAGCCTGATAGAAAATCTCGGTGGCTTTCGTGTTCAGTGTCATGATGCTGTCTGTCCGCGGCGGCAGGACGGAGGCATTGGGGTCGTAGAGTTGGGTGATGGTGCTGTAGTTGAGATCAGACACAGTCCCCTGGAGACGAGGCGGCGTTAGGTTGGGACGTTTCTGGTTTGAGGGCCGGTGGCAGCGTACCATTTCAAATTCGGACAGCGCCGGGGGCCAGCAGGTGGTGGTTTGCGCTAGGTAGTCAGCGCCAATGGCGGGGGGCAGCGACGTGGCCATCGATATGCTCCGGTCGATGATCCAAAGCTAGAAAGGGGTCAGCGTTGATACTAAAAACGAGGAGCAGGCACCGGGGGGACTCTAACCTGCCAGAACGTCATGATCCTTTCGCCTAAATCGATGGAGTCGAAGGGCGCGGCCAGCACGCCATTACCACCAGTAGCTTGCCCATCTCCAAATGTCGACGGGACTTGGGCCGCGCCGGCCTCTCTCCAGACGGGGGAGGCGATCTCGTGGAGGCCACAACCAATGGCAAACCGCGCGGTGGCACAGACGAGGTAGTAGCTCTCCAGCGTGCGGCCGTTGGCCAAGAGGTAGACGCATATGAGGGAGGAGGCTTGAATGAACTGAATGAGCCTGTCAGAATGCTCCAGCGCGTCGGTCAACGCCGCGCGGGCTTTTGTGAGGAAAAAGGCCTCGTGCCGAGCTGAGTCGTGGGGCTTTGTGAAGTGGCATGCGAGGAGGTACATCGCGTTTAGAAGACATGGATGGGGTCTTCGGGAGTTACGCTCCGTGGTTGTCAGGGTTAAAGATAAGAAAAACCGCTGGCTGTGGACTTCAAGGTGGGCCTGGTGCCTCCGCTCAAAGAAAACATCGAGCCTGCACAGTTGTTGTTGTGCTTGTTTTAGAGGGTGCACGGATGAAAAATAGGGGACTAAAGGGGTGTGTGCTCACAAGGAATGCGGATTCAGGCTAGCGGGGAAGTCATCAAGAGTGGGGCGATAGCGCCTGACCTCGTCCTCGAGTTCGTCGATCCGCGCCTGCAGCATCTGTGTCCTTGTCAAGGTTCGACCGTCGTCGTAGGCACATTCGCCCGCTCTGTTCGTCCTTATACACTGTTGGCAAGAGGGACGAGCTGCATCACACCGCTGCCGGGGATAAGTCGCAGGAACATCGGTCAGGCCTGTCAAAGCGGAGCAGGAGATACGCTCGGGTACTGACCAACTTTCTGCGCCGACAGCTCAGACAGCTACGAAGGGAGCGCAACGGCCGAGTTGTAAATAAGATCTAAGCCGCGGAGATCGAGGCTGTTGACTTACGCGAACCCGCGCTGGAGAACATTAGCAGGAGATTGGGACGCGTCTGCAAAGCGGGGAGAAGAGCCAGCGCTCGACATGGCTGGATTGGCTGGATTGGCGGGTCAGACAAGTGCACACTGGCCAATCAAGCGATCGAGTGGCCCTTAAATATGTCGCGCGAGCACCAGGTTCATGGCACGGCTATGGTCGCAGGGTGCTCCGCCATATCACATAGGATGCTCAATGCATAGGTAGATCTTGGGTGCGTCACGTCAGCTCGTTCCGACCGGGGCTAGCGAAATCCGAGCTGAAAAGAGACGAAGCAATCGAATATCTGTGACGTATGGCTACTGGCAGTTGAAACTGAAAAGTGCTAGCCTGAGGGCGATGCGACGGAACCTTGCACGACTGTATGAACAGCGTTGTTGGGCTCGCCGCTTCAGGAGAAGTTATCCTGCCACCGTTTTTGCCGTCCAAAGCGATGCACTCCAAGGGACTTAGCCGGCTTTACATGCCGTCACGCTGCCGTGCATTATACCGCATGGGGACTCCGCGGTACAGCTTCCGGTCTGGCTACTGACCTCCCCGGCGTGGCTCCGTCGATGGAGAAGCTCTCTACGCCAGGCTGCACGGGTCCATCGGTCTGCACCCCCCGCCAGTGAACAGAAGAATAGCATTTCTACGGATATACTACGTGGTCGTCTAAATGAATCGATAGCCGCTTGGCAACTCTATCTACCGGAACACCTTGGCGAGAGAATCCCACACGACGCCAGGGCTTTGTGCGGCATCGATCGGAGTCCAAATGCCTTGTTTCTTGTAGTACTCCACCACAGGCCCCGTCTGCTGGTGGAACGTGCCCAAACGCTTGCGCAATGTCTCCACGTTGTCATCTGAGCGCTGGATCAGAGGCTCGCCCGTAGCATCGTCCACCATAGGCTTTTTTGGCGGACTATAATCCCCGAGGAAAAAAGAAGATCAGAATGCGCCACAACGGATCTTATGACGTGCAGCACAACATACTTGAACTCCCGGTGATAAGTCCTGCCGCTCGCGGGATGGATGAGACGGCCGGTGATCCGTGAGATGAGAAGCTGGTCTTCAATCTTCAGCTCGACAACGTGGTCGAGCTTCTCCTTGCGAGATTCGAGCATCGAGTCAAGTTTCTCCGCTTGGGGGACGGTGCGAGGGAAACCGTCGAGGATAAACCTATGACAAGACAAAGGTCCTTTAGTCTCAGGTACAATGAGGCCAAGAGTGCGTGATATTAATGAGTCAATCTTCCCAAGCGAGGAAAAAAGCGATCTCTTGGTTCTTTTCACGTGCTGTATGAAAAAATAGCACACACCCATTTTTGCAGCTCGTGTTGTTCTCGAGCTGGTCCTTGATCATTCCAACCATTATATCATCACTTACAAGCCCGCCAGCCTCCATGATCTTTTTGGCCTCGACTCCAAGGGGGGTCTTTTTCGCGACCTGCTCCCGCAGCATGTCACCGGTGGCTAGATGGCAGATACAAAACTTGTCGCGAATAGTAGGCGCCTGCGTGCCCTTGCCTATAAAAATTTTAGATGGTTAGATTAAAAAATTTATCCATACTTGAGCACTGAATATGCAAGGTCACGTACCAGCACCAGGAGGCCCCATGAGGATCATCCTGAGCTCCTTTGCCTTCTCCTTGCTTGGCAGAACATCCTTGGCTTTCGACTCGAGCTGCTCAATTTTCTGGTTGAGCTGGGTAACAAGAGCCTTGAGGTACGAGAGTTCGTCGGTGGGAGCCATGGCGGATGGGGAGAGTGTGTGGGAGGTGCAAGGACGAGCAGCTCGAGTCGAGTGGGGATTCTACGTGTCGTTCGCACGCTCACTGACGGCGCGGGACCCTTATGCGTGTCGCATTTGCATCCGGGACCGGCGGCTATATCTGTAAATCTCTCCGTTGGGAAAGTCATCTTTACGTCTACGCAGTCGCTTCAAGTTCAAAGCACTGTAAAGCTATCTTGTGCTCGGGATTTGGCGACGGCATGAGTATTCCGAGAACAGCCCAAGTGGCAAGCTTTTTAAATGTCGATTAGCTCCAGTCTGCGGAGCGCAGATATCCATCTCGAGGGATATATGCGGGGTATACCTCCGACATCAAGGTTGCCTGGCCATGGCACAGCACACAAGCGATCGACATGTACCCGCGATGCGGAAGGTTGGTCGATAATCAGCCACCGACGATTCTCGCTCAAGAACCAAGAAGATCGACCTCGAATAGTATTATCCAAATGTCATGCGCACGCTTCGCACCATGCGTGCACGGATAGATGCTTCTTTTCCACCTTCAATAAGCACTATAAAGGAGATGCCGTCACTGTGTTTATATTGAAGCAGCTAGTGGGGCAACTTGTGGTGAGTCCTCTGCCAGCTGATAGTGATTCTGAATGCACAGTATGTGACTCTGATTGGCCGACAGTATCCTTTGGTTCACACCTATGGCTGCTCGCGTGCATATCAAATCCAGCGTTGCGAGATGACATCTGCAGGTTCGCTGACATCGTACACAGCACTAATATCGCATGGCTTCACCTATCAAACTGTGATATGGCTCTTTCCGATAAGGCTATTTAGACGTGAAGGAAGCCTGTACGACGAATCCACAGACATACAAACGCAAACTACTCACACACGCCCTTCCCAGTTCATAACACCGATCTCGGCCAAACCCCTCTACCACAACGCCATTTCATCATCCAATCCCAAGAAAACAAAAAAGACTGTTCTCATCAAGCCCTCATATTCTTTGGCTTTCAGTGCGCCTCCTTCTTCCACAATACGTTTTCCATTGAACGCGGGTAGCTTTGAGTGAGGCGGGGTGCAATTCAGACGTGCGGCGAGCTCGTCGTGGTCGTCGGGCCGGGCTGCAAGGACAGCAAGCCAGAGCACTTTATGATAGATAAGAGAACGCGACGGAACGTCTGAGGGGGAGCGGGCGAGAAGGCATATTCCGGCGCCACCTGAAAAGCTGGTGTGCAACACTCGTGGTTAAGTGGTGACTTGGTGAGACATAGGTAAAATGCGACTATAGTCACCCGCGAGAGCCGCGGCAGCCTGCCGGAGCTGAGCTTGCGCCCCTGGCTCCTTTTCCTGCACCGCAGCGAAAGCAGCCCTCCAAGGCTCGATGATGGCGCTGATCCGCTCGAGCTCAGCTCAGCTCTGCGGTAATGAGTTTGTTGGCAAAAGTGGCTGCGACTGACATGGTGGAAGATGCGCTTGCTACAGTACTAGTAGCGGCCCCGCAAAAGCTACTTATATACGTTCATGGTCTTGGACGAATCGGGCAGCTCTGAATTTTCAAATATACATGTTCCGCCTGTGACGATGTCATCGCGAGTCATGCCTCCGGCCTGCACTAGCACCAAAACTACATAGTACTAACATCAGAAGAGCACACCGGCCCATCGAGCTTTCTGAGGCTAGGGGAGGAGAACCGAAGGTACTTGCGCTATGTATCACTGAAGCCCAAGTATACGGATCAAGAAGTTGAAGCTGTCTAGCGAAGGGTTTCAAGCTTACTGCAGCTTAGGTACGTCTGCCACGGATTCTTTGCTGCTTTGTTTCACACATTTCAACTCGAGGTATGTGTGGCGTCTAACTTGTGGCGGTCGAAAGCGAATAAGCCTCAAGACCGGCGACAGGGATACATCGACGCCATGATGTAAGTAATTCACCGGATTGCAATGCGCTAACCAGCTCCGATGCATCTTTTGGGTACATAGGGCTCGAACCGATTAGGACCAGACCGAGAAGGGGCCCTGTTCCCATGTACGAGCTGCGACCTCAGAAAAGGTCCGCCACCACGGAATCATCGCTTGATCCGCCATCCCGAGCGTGAAGACGGCGGTCTGTATCAAGCCCGCGTACTCCAGCGCCGTCAGCTCCCCGGGCCTCTCCACCGCACGCACTCCGTCGAATCGAGGTATGCTATCGCCGAACGGCTCGACGGAGTTCAGGTGTACGACGAGCACGAAGAGCTGGTCCCGCGAGAGGGATCTGACAGCGGCCATCCAGTAGCACTTGGCTATGGATAGGAGGGCGCTGCGGAACCTCTGAGGAGGCGCGGGCGTGAATGTGTATTCCGGTGAGAGTTTGAGCGCTGCGTAGATCGAGATTTGACGCCGGTTATTACGTGAGAAAAACATCTACTGGAAGGAGGCTTACTAGCAAGTTCTTCGTTGGCTTTTACAAACTCCTCTCTCCCGCCTTCTATCCCCTCCTCGACTTCTTGGTAGGCGAGCAGCCAGAGGGTAAGGATGGCTTCGATTTCCTCGAGGTCGGCTTTGTGCTCGGGAGCAAGAGGTTTATCGACGAAGAGGTCTTTTACCATGAACATGATGGGCGCTGAAACATTGATGGAGCTCTACCGCGACTTTCAGAGTAGATATACGTCCTGGGGCCCGAGACTTTATTCAACGATTGACGTGATCTTGCGGAACTACGACAGGTGACTTCATATAACGGTATAAGCGCGTTCCGCCGCGTTCTCACATCCCCCTGGACCTTCTCCCATTTCAGTTCGAGACTTCCTCGATACTCAACACCACTTGATTCCTTCACTCGCCTCCGCAAGGGACACATCGGCGGCCACCGTTGAATGCAAATATACATCCCGCTCCATCCCTCCTGCTTTCTTCGCAAGGCGAACGCGTTTAGTACGTAAAAGGAACCTCGTGGTACTCAGCATATCCGTGCAGGCAAAGCACCTCAGTGTCTGCGGGCCAATTACGCCGCGGGGCAGACGCACAAGGGCGGTGTCGGGGCAGCCCCAGCACACGAGCAGAAACGTGCGTGAACGCGCACTCCGGCGCGATCCCAAGCTCAAGGGCACCAGGGCCGGATGGGTTTCAACGATCGGTGTCCAGTACGGTAATCGAGAGGATGTTGCTTCAGCGCCCGCAAAATCCAGTAAAATCCAGGTACGAAGTACAGCCCCAATTCACTCAGGTTAATTCGCCTCCAAGAGCGAGAGGCCGCTGGCAAACGCCGCGGTGGTCGATGTAAGGGCCATGCATATGGTAGTCGGATGGGTCTAGGTATATTTGTTACTACGTAAGCCAAGGGGAACATGCGTGATAGATGTGATGATCTTCTCACGAAACGTTTACTCATCTTGGAATGAAGTTGGAGCCAGACACAAGATTACTCACAACATGAAGGATCTTCATTGCGTCATCCGTTCACCACCCTACGCCTTCTCCCACTTGTGAGCGCGAAGCACCGACAAGCCGACCCACCATTCCGACATCTTCTCGCTCACACCCACCAAAGCCATGGACGCAAGCTGCACCAGATGAACGTATTCTAGTGCCTGGAGTGTTCTGGCATTCTCCACAAGGTGCTCGCCGTCGACTTGAGCGAATGGACCTTCGATCAAGTTCAAAGCTTCGATGAGAGACGATCGTTCGTCTGAGGAAAGAGATTGTGTGGCAGCCATCCAGTAACACCTGGTGATGGAGAGGATAAGACGGCGGAATGGCTGCGCCGGAGCCGGTGCAAACGCGTATTCAGATGCAACCTCGAAAGCTAGACATAAGCAACCGATGAATTGTACGATTGCTGATAGCATGATTCAACCCGGGGAACAGAGACCAACCAGTGAGATCTTGATCGGCCTGTGCAAGTCTATCTTTGGCACCCGGGACTCCGTCTCTGTTGTCCTTAACAGCCGATAACCACGGTTCAACGACAGCGCCGATTCGCTCGAGCTCCGCCTTGTGCTCCGCGGCGAGCGGTCTGTCCGCGAATATCGTAGTGGCCAGCATGATGGAGGTCCTGGTCTGAGAATATCTTCGTGTAAAAATAATCGATTTATAGCGCTGCCAGAAATAGGAAATGGCAGGCCTGGTGGCAGACGCGGTATTTGGGCGTGCTTGGACCTCTACGTGTCCCATTCGACGCCGTCGCGCTCATCGTCTGCAAACTGCCATCCGAGCGACCGACGACGACGAGCAAAATCCTACAGGCAGCACGAGGTCCACAACCAGAACTATGTGGTCTATATTCAAACTGGCCCTTCCTTTGGTGCTTTTTATAAGCCCGTTACTCTCGCAGGCTGGTTCCAGCGCGGGGTCGTCAGTCTTGGTCGTCCTCGAGCCTGAGCTCAAACGAGAGGACTTTTCCTTGTTTTTCAACTCGCTTGAGAGTAAGAAATATCCTTCTAATTACTCTCGATAGCTTGCTAAATTGTCTTGTTGTCGCTGCCAGAACGCGGGTACGAGCTTACATTCCGCGCACCCCTGGACAAGACGCCAAAAATTGCGGAACATGGGATTCCAGCGTTCTCCCATGTCATCTTTTTCACACCAACCACCAAGAGTGAGAAGAAGGGAGAGCCTGGCTTCGCGCCTGATTTGAGCCCGCAGTCGCTCGTGTCACTGGCTACCGCAAACCAGAATATCAATATCCTTATTGCGCTCTCCCCATCAGCAACACCATTTACTTCGCTCGCTTCCGAGTTCTCGCTGTCGCTGCCCCCGCCTAAAACACCTCTCATTTCCCACTTCCCCCCACGGCCGTTCCCGCCCACTACGTTGATTATTCCGTATCCCGAGACCCCGAGCCCACTGCTCACCGCGGGTACGCCGCCCATTCTGCTTTCTGGAGTATCCCATGCTATTGGGGACAACCCTCTCCTTGTGCCGATCCTCAATGCGCCCGCAGAGAGTTTCGCTTCTGACTCGGAGGAGGACAGACAGGCCGACTTGCTTGTCGAGGCAACCGAGAGGGGCGGCGAAGGCCTCTGGGCTGGAAGCCAGATGGGCGTCGTGACTGGATTCCAGACGAAGAATGGGGCTCGCGTCATGTGGGTCGGGGGTGTTAGCGTGTTCAGCAATGAATTTGCCGAAGCTGAAGTTGCACCGTGAGTATCTACCGTTTTCTCTTGTGGCCTGTAGCTACCACTAACTGAAGTGTGGGTACCTTAGCGGTCAAAAGAGCGGCAACGCCCAATTTGCAAAGGATATCACGGCATGGACTTTCCAGGAAACAATGGTCCTCCGCATTGATGAAGCCACACATCACTCTGCATCTGACCCTTTGACGGTGCCCAAGGAGATGTACACGACCAACGAGCATTTAGTGAGTGCCGCCCCCTACCCTATCAATGACGACCACTCCTGAAACAAAAATCTCTGCCGCGGCACAGACTTACATTATCCAGCTCTCGGCATTTGATGCGAAAACAGACACCTGGATTCCTTACTCATCCGTGAAGGATCTCCAGCTCGAATTCACGATGCTAGATCCCCACATCCGCACCGCCCTCAAAGCAGTGGATGGCGTCCCCGGGGCGTACAGCGTGACATTCAGGGCCCCTGATCGGCACGGAGTTTACAAGTTTGTGGTCGACTACAAACGCAAAGGGTGCGTCTACACTTTTCTTTCTGTCTGGATAGTAGCCGGAACTATATTGACTGATCGGGACCTTTTGCTTTTTACTTTTTACTAGGTATACGAGTCTGCACTCGTCGCTGCAGGTGTCTATAGTACCCCCGCGGCACGACGGATACCCGCGGTTCCTCAGCGCTGCTTGGCCGTACTATGCAGGCGCGATCAGCACGAGCGCCGGGTTTATTCTATTCTGTGCGATCTACTTGGGGGCAGAAGTGAGTGGGCGAGGAAAGGGGAAAGGAGGCAAGAGCCTGAAAGGCGAGTAGAGGATGGCGCGACGACCGGTCCACCGGGCCACGCAGATAGCCTTTTGGATGCCTCCGACGTGGATACACCTGTCGCTACGCGGAGGCTGTCCGCCTGAATGTCAAATGCACACCCTATATGGTTGAAATGAAGGCGTGCATCCTCGAGAGTGGCTTGCACGGCGGCTGAGTTGAGCCTGGGATCCTTCCACAGCGTCTGGGCGCACCCCAACAAGCAACTCTCAGTCCGCCCCTCTGCACAGCATGGCAAATCCAGGTGCTGGATGGGGAATGTATGTGTGCCCTTGAAGCTGCGTCGAAGCGATGCATATGATCGAAGTCTGCAGTCATTTTGGGTGTTTTGAAACCGCACCGAGGAAGCTCTAAACAAACGATTTGTAACGGGGCGGAATTACCCCATAAATTAGCTGCCAAGATTGGTATCTGAACCGGGGCAAGTGTTTGTGTCCGAGTGGGGTAGCCGGGGGTGCCGAGATTCAAGGTCCGATTGGAAGGGCGACAGGACGACGGCGACGACCCCTGGCAGGCTGCGCTTACGGCCACACCGCTTCGCACACGACGACCACACACTTTTACTTACTCGACTTCTATTCCCTGGAACGGCCCGCAAGATGACTGAGCAGAGCAACTACGACTATCTTTTCAAAGTGCGTGTCCAGGCTTCTTATCGCTGCTTGGTGCAGCTGCTGGAACGCTTGGCCTTTGTAGATTGTTCTGATTGGTGACTCGGGCGTTGGGAAATCGTGCGCTGTTCTCTCTCTCTTTCCTGTTGTATGATGTTCTTATGTGCGGGCTCTTGTGGTTGTGGTTCATTCCGCGGACAGTAACCGTATGTTTGTCTCGATTGTCTCGAAAAGCCGCAGTGAGCAAGAGCTTACGCACGTCGTGGCCGCGGGACGTAGTGCTCTCGCGATTCACCCGGAACGAATTCAATAATGACTCGAAATCGACCATCGGGGTGGAGTTTGCAACACGCTCGATCAATGTGGATGGCAAGACTGTGAAGGCGCAGATCTGGGATACTGGTGAGTTTTTCTTTTTTTCCGTTGCTTCCTTCCGGCGTCGGCGAGGGCGAGGGTGACGGCGTGGACGAGCGAGTGCAAGTGCAGCTGTCAGTGCAGGGACATTTTGTGCACGCTCCCTCCGCTCCGCATCAGGTGGTGTGCACGACGCAAGGATTTCCGTATTAGTGTGGGGTAGACCAAACAGTGCATCTCCAAGCCCCCCGCCGAACAGCCCGCGCCTAAGAGTACTTATGGATTTCCTCGGTGGTTACTGACCCGGTGTATGTTTGCCGTTCGTTCAGCCGGCCAAGAGCGCTATCGCGCGATCACTGCTGCGTAAGTGCACACACGCATTTGTTCTCGGCGGCCGTCTGAGTTGATTTACGCTGTAGATACTACCGCGGTGCGGTGGGCGCGCTTCTGGTGTACGATATCGCCAAGCAGGCAACGTACGCGAGCGTAACCCGCTGGCTCAAGGAGCTGCGCGATCACGCCGACTCGAACATCGTGATCACGCTCGTGGGGAACAAGAGCGACTTGAAACACTTGAGATCAGTACCGACCGAAGAAGCCAAGAATTTCTCGAGTAAGGAACCTCAGGCACGTGCAGAGACCTGAAACTCACACACGCATCCTGCAGCCGAGAACGGGCTGTCGTTTATTGAAACATCTGCGATGGACGCGTCGAACGTCGAAGCCGCATTTCAGAACATCCTCACCGGTAGGTTCTTGCCAGCAAACCTGCCCCGCTGTGTGCTGACGGCGCGTGCTGCAGACATATACCGCATAGTGTCAAACAGGGCGCTTGAGTCGTCGTCGGAGCCGGCGATCCAGCCGTCGGGCGGGCAGACCATCACGGTCTCTCCGAGCGTCGATGCTGCGACTGGGAAGAGCGGCTGCTGCTGAGCGCCTGTATTTTCGCTTACATAACCTGCTTCTCTGCTTTTGTTACGTACATATCGCGCACTGCCACTCTTTTCCCAGCATGCACGTGGCCAGGCCTGGGGCCAGCCGGATGCAGACGGTGAAGTGATGTCAGGGCGGTGGCTGTCCCGCATAAGGCAATGGCAGCAGGGGGCGGCACGTGGCTCGCTTGGGGATATGAGGCCCGAAAGAAGCCTAAATGCGCTTAGTCAGCACCGTCTGCGCGTGGGGCTGTCACGGCGGTGCAGCGTGCTGAGTCAGCGCCCAGGGCCAGTCGGATTAAGTCCGTGCAGCGCAAGCAGTGCGGGCCGGGCGCAAACAGCGACCCACAGCCGCCCACAGCCACGCACGGACGGTGATCAAAACGATCACCACCGGTGTCGGTGGGTCGCAATAAGCCCCTTTGCATCCGCGTCCGCATCCGGCAGGTGCTTCCAGGGTCTGCGACCAGACCCGCCGCCGTGTCTCGTCCCCTCCAGGCCTACTTAGCCCACCATCTCCTCCTCGCCGTCGCCCCCGTCGTCGCCCCGCATACACCATGGTCCGAGCCGCCACAGCCGCCGGTGAGTAGCCCCCCCGCGCGCCCCCGCCCCCGCCGCGCCCCGCTCACGCTCACCCCCCGCGATCCAGCCGGCTCCTCCAAGCAGCAGCCCGCAAACGCAAATGCAAACGCAAACGGCTCCGAAGACGGCTCTACGTCCGCCCAGCAGACCGCTGCCCTCCAGCGCGGGTCCGCCTGTCTCGCCTGCCGCAAGCGCAAGCTCAAGTGCGACGCCGGCAAGCCCGTCTGCAAGCAATGTATGCGCGCAAACAAGCCCAGCGAGTGCTCCTACGACAATTCAGACCCGCGCGCCCTCAGCAAGACCCAGGTCCTCCAGCGCCGCATACGCGAGCTCGAGGACAAGCTAAAACACCTCCAGGCCCAGAACGTCAACGGCTCGCGCCCCCAGACCAGCCGCCATTCGCCCTCCCTCTCCCACACCGATTCCACACGCAGCCACTCCGATGAGCCTCCGGAGGGTGCCGTCCCCATCATTCCCGACATGTATGCCAACGGTGTCCCCTCTGCATCTGGGTATGCTGGGGACGACATCGACCTGGATCCGTTCGGTGTTGGTCTGGATGCAGATGCGACGCCACTGGGCGACGACCCCTCGACATCATGGGCTGGCGACTTTGCCATCTCACAGCTCTCCCATCGTGCCTCTGGCTCTGATCCATCCGACCCGAAATCGCTGGAGGGCGTCGTTGACGTACGCTCATCAGACTGGTCTGCCGCGGCGTACCCACATGTGGCGCTCTCTGAAAAAGACGAACTATCTCCAAAAGTCAAACGCTATCTGTAAGCACATTCCCCGTGATTTTCCACTCGAACCTCGTTTCTCACGGCATACTTTTCCTTCAGATTGTGAGATCCACCTTGTGACACGCAATTGGCTCCCCATCACTAACGCGCACTCGCATTTTTCCGACGTAGAACCGAGGTCTTTCTCCCCCGTCGGCATCTGTGCCAGTTCACAATCAACGTCGATCGCTTTCTGGCTTCGCTGGACGCACAACAGCCAAAGAAACAACCCCACCCGTGCTTGCTGGACGCGATGTGCCTCGTGGCATGCCACCTGTCACGCTCCCCGATCTTCACGCAGCACGAGCCTCATTTCTTGGAGAAAGCCCGTCAGGGCTTAGCGGATGCCCTCGAGCATTCCGATAGGCTCTTCAACTTCGTGCAGGCTTCCAGTCTCGTCGCGTTCTATCTATACCGTCGCGGTCGTCTAATCGAAGCGTACCACCAGACCTGCCAAGTTGCCCGATTTGCCGTCAGTTGCGGCCTTCATCAGATCATCTCTCCCATTATTAAAGAATCCGATAGTGCGCGGAATTCACGAGGTGCTGCTCCGTGGAGTGTGACCAACATGAGTGTGCGGAGAGCTGGCTCCATGCTTGATCCCCCGAAAGACGCCACAGAGCTTGGCGAGCGGATTCATGCGTTCTGGCACGTCTTCCTCCTCGACAAGGTTGGATCGATCATCACGAACCTCCCCGCCGCATTGCCAGACGAGTGCGACTCGTTTTCACAAGTTGAGACTGTGTGGCCCAGATTACTGGAAGAATACGAAACGGTAAATTCCGTCTCGGATTTTATTTTCATCGTCCCTATTATACGGTCTCTAATGATTATTTTCATGCTCAGGGAGACGTGACGGAGGAGGAATACGGTACCGTCCGAACGCTGTACAAGCCAGATTTGCCACCACCGACTCGCCTCGATACCATCTTCACCCTGAGACTCAAAAGCACTGCGCTATTTGAACGCGCGTGCCGACTATCGACGTTGTACGGGCCGACCTGTGAGTAATTCCGATTCAATGTATACGCATAAGCTGACCCGTTATTATTTTTTTTGCGATAAAATAGCCGCGCCGCGAACGCCACCGGAAACATTCTGGACGACGTTCCAATCTATTGATTTTGCGATCACACGTTTCCACGCGACGCTCCCTCTCGTGCGAAATACGGGCGAGATGGGCGAAGTGTTGGCCCAGCCACATTCGCCCGTCAACGTCCCTCTGGCGCTCGTGCATACCCTTGTTCACGTCGCTACCATTCAGTTGCACAACATCGTCGCGAATGACAACACCGATTCGTACAATCGGAGTCTGCAGGCTGCTCACGGCGCCGTCACTATCATCCACGAATTAGCGGACGCGGATCCTGACGATATGGAGATGATCCTCGGCGTGCGTATCCCCGAATCCCGTATTCCTCACTGCTTCCTATTTTCTTTTTACTGATAACCGGCTTTTCTTTGCTCGCGGATAGCATTGCTGGAAATGCGTAGCAGACGTTCTACTACGGCATCTACACCACAACCAATTCAGCCACAACACCGCGACACTAGATCTAGAACTGGACGCGGTTGTACACGCTATCAAACGCCTGGAGCCAATGTTCCCACTCCTTGGTTCGTTCCTTCTCCTCCTTTTCCATTGTTTGCATTCTGTCACGGGGACTGACCGAGACCTCCGCCATCACAGGATATCAAGTCAACGAGATCGAAAGACAAAGGAACGCAGGCCTGACCATTCTACCATCCACCTGAACATTTTTTTCATTGTCCGTCTCTCCATTGTCCTGCTTTATGTTCTGTGTTATTCTTTTGCATCGCTTTTGGATCATAGCCACTCCTCCCATTTCTTTCTCTCACTCTCTTTTTTTCATTTCCATAATACTGTAATCTTCATGTCCATTAGAGTCAAAATGGAACTCTGACTATTTTGTTGAAACAAGCTCGGACGGTTTGAGTTTGCGAGTCCGAGTGGGCGCTCTCGTCGCTGTCTGAATTGTACCTCGGAGGCAGTGAAGCTCTCAAGTGTCAATGAGGGGTAGTACTAAGCTCGGGAACCTAAGAGGACGACAACCGCATCTTTTTTGATTGATGCGAGATACGCGATGAACACTGATATAAAGTACAAATGTATCCCCCCCCTCAGGCAGCAGGGGGGCCTGGAGGAGGTGGCGGCGGCATCATCGGCATCACCCCAGGGGGCGGACCACCAAACCCAAGAGGAGGCGGAGGCGCAAAACCCATGGGGGGCATCTGTCCAAAGCCAGGCGGCGGGGGCGGAATCATCCCACTCGCGGGGTTGAACACCGGCATATTGGGCGGTGGCGGGATGGGGATCCCCTGCGGGGGCATGATCATCGTCTGCTGGGGCGTGAACCCGGGGGGCGGCGGGGGCGCAGCGAGCGCGCCTGCGAACTGGCCCTGGTACGGCCCTTGGGGGTATCCCGGCACCATCCCCGCTCCCATGCCCATGCCCATGCCCATTCCTGGGCCGGGTACGCCCATGGGGGGCCGCGCGCCAAAGGCCATGGGCGCGGGTGGCGGACGCGCGTTCGCGGGGAGCGCGTTGTTCTTCCGCGCCTGGGCGGCGAGGAGGCGCTCCGCGGGCGTGCCGTGTCGCTCGCCCTTTCCGTCCTTCTTGAACGCGTATTGGACCGTGACGGGTTTGTTCATGAGGTATTGCCCGTTCATCGACTCGATAGCTGCGTCGGAGGACTCAAAGTCGGTAAAAGAGACAAAGCCGTAGCCTTTTGATTCGCCCGACCCTGGATCTCGGGCCACCTTTAAGTTAAGACTCGTAAGAAAGATGGCGAGGGGTAATGCATAAAAAGAGCGAACCTTGGCGGTAGTAGACATCACTCCGAAAGCGCTAAAAGTATCGTACAGCAGCCGCTCGTCCACGTTGGCGTCGAGATTCCCAATGAACAAGTTCGCCCCAATGTCCAGCTGCTTTTTGTCTGACGAAGCCTATAGTGCGAGCGCGTCAGTTATCGATGCGAAGCGACATCGCCCAAACCAACGACAACGTACCTTATTTACCCGCACAGGTTTCCCCCACAGTTTTATTTGATTCATGATCTTGCACGCGTATTCCGCATCCTCCTCGGTGAGAAATTCACAAAAGCCGTAGCCTTGGTGGGCCTGCGATATACGATCCTTCGGGAGGTGTACGTTAACTGGAAAAAGTCGTTGTCAGTATTTCGCTAGCGCGCATAGCTCGAGAGGTGTGGGTGACAGACCGACTGGACCGGCCTGTAGCATAAGCTCCCAAATGAGCGCGTCGGTACATCGCTCGTCGAGGTTTCCCTACATCAATCATGAGAATTTTGAGCTTTCTAGTGCCATATTTTCACCTAGACCAGCGGCGGGCGCACCAGATAGACGGTGGCTTCTTGATTTCTGTCGTCTTGCGGACGCGACATGAAGTTCAATTGCAAGTTCGCGCTGTGTCTTGTCAGGGCAGAAAAGCAGGCTGTGGCCAGGACCTCAAGTAAACACTCAAGTGGTCAAGGCGCCCGAGTTTCAGTGAGGCTAGGTATTTACTTTTCGAGATAAGTCTAGAATGGTTTTCTATCCGGCTTCTGAGGATCATGAAAGCATGGTGCATAAAGGAGTGAAAAGAGGATTCATAATAGCGCCCGGAGACGACAAAAACAGTGACCTAGGTTGTATAAGAGAGAGTACGCTCAAAAAAGAAAGCACGGTCGCGGTCAAAAGCACAAATGATGGGTATCCATATTGCAAGTCCCCCAAAGCACGCGGCAATATCGGACACCCCTTGACGGAGGAAAGGGTGGATGTGGAACAAGGAAGATGGGGGAAAGCACTATGCATGCAGAATGAGGACCGAAATACGGCTCCCCGTGAGGACGGAGGCGTTGAAGACACTGGTGTGAAGAAATCAAAAAAGGTGCTTTTGATGTGAGTGATTCTTTGCGAGCTCAAAGAGGCACGATGGACGAGATGAGAGGGAAAAAAAGTCGTTGCGTTCGTGCACAGATGGTATCGATAAGGGAAAGCGAATAGGAACAGGTCGAGGAATAGGAATGCGTGAAGCAGGTCGTTCAGAGGACGATACACTTGCCGCTCTTCTTCTTCACCACGGGTGGCTCAAGTGCAGCAACGATTGCCTAAGCGGGTCGAACAGGTGCGATAAGCACGATGAGAAGATCAAAGGGAAGGCGCTGAAACAATCACCTCATCAAACACATTTTTAAGTCCTTTCTGGGTGAGGGCGGAACACTCGACATATTTGACGGCACCAAGTTCTCTTGCGAGCCTCTCACCCTGCTCGCTGGTGACAGGCCTCTGCTTTTGTCTCTGGAGCTTTTCCATTACGGCGGCATCGTCTCGCAAATCTACCTGCGTTCCTACGATGAGGCAGGGCACACCTGGGCAGTGATGGTGCACCTCAGGGAACCACTTTTCCTTCACGTTTTCGAAAGAGGCCGGGGACGTAACACTAAAGCAGACAAGGAAGACGTCGGTCTGTGGGTAGGAGAGCGGGCGGAGGCGGTCGTAGTCCTCTTGACCTGTTCTCGCAGGAGTTCGGCTTTAGAGTGAGTGGCAATAAATATTCAGGCGTTAACAGACCGGCGGTATCGAACAAGCCCAGTGTGTACGGATCATCACCAATCATTACGGTTACTGCGTAGTTGTCGAATACCTAGGTGCCCTGACGTCAGCGCGGAGGAAGTAGGGAGATATGCCAGTGAAACAGCTTACTGTAGGGACATATTCACTTGGGAATTTGTTGGTGGTGTACGAAATGAGCAGGCAGGTCTGGAAGCGTAGGGGTCGAGCGATGACAAGCGCAGTGGCAAGCGTGAGCACGGCACCCGTGCGCGATAAGGCACAGAAAAACGCACCTTTCCAACCGCACCATCACCGACAACAACGCATTTGATCGTCTGCATACTGAGATGTAGGTTTGGGACTGGTAGACGACTTAAAAGGTTCTGTTGGAGAAATTCGAAGTTGAGAACGACGGAGTGTATGGGAGCAACAGGGATGAGCGCCGAAAGAAGACAAAAAAGCTCGGATGAGCGATTGAAACGGGGGTTTCACACGTGACCGCAGCAAACGGAGCTTGGCCGTGTGGCACGGGTGGCACGCGGTAGATCGGGTGCGCGCACCGTCGACAGCGGCGGCGGCGAGGAGAGGAGGGAGGACTCACGGGCTGGATGGGAGGAGGAGCTGGGAGTTGCTAGGGTCGCTGCGTTTCCTTTCGAGGCTGTTCGCCCTTCGTGTCGCGAAATGGCCGGCTGTGTACGCTTGTGTACGCACACCCGACATCCGTGCGCGGTTCCCCCTTTCCCCGTCCTTTTTTTTCTTTTCTTCTGCCCACTTTTGTGCGCGATCTGCGTTTCAGTCCGGACGTTGCGCCGCTGCAACGCGCTCGCACAAAAGCGGGGCAGAAATGTGCTGCCGTATGCCTCGTGGGGGGCCTTGACGCCTCCGCGTTTGTTACAAAAGGAGCTCAACAGCTGGGCGACCTTCATTTCAAGCCTGAGCAGCCCGTCTCGAGGTGCATCTCTGTCAGGATGCAATCGACAAAAATCCTTGTCGATTGCGCTTTTGAGAACAACGACGGCCTTTTCTCTCAGACTTCGTCAAAGCTGGACATCTTGCTCACGACGGTAGCACCAGTCCCTTGCTCCCAATCCCACTCGCGCCTGGGTAACCTGACCAAGAGGCCAACATAAGACATAAGTCACAGCCCTTTTGCTTCTGAGTTCAATGCATCATTGTTAAGAAGGACAGCATGGCGAACCTTCTGGGCTCCAAAGACTTCTGGCCTTCCGGGCTCCCAAAATCGCCCAGACAAACGATGAGCGTGCGTGCGCGCGGCACGTCGACCATTGGCAGCGACACGCCTGCTACGCATTCCTGGCTGACGGCTGGTCGTTTCTGGATGTTCGAGACGTGCTCAGCTCCTCCGTCACAGTACGTCCGATTGGACAATTTTAGCCGGGTGCCGGTGGGAAAGCCTCCTTGTCCTCTGGCATGCTTGGGCGCATCTGATTTGCACACAGCTTATCTGATTCTCATATATATTTTTGCTCAGTCTGTCCACCAGTGTGCGGGATTCGCGGTCCGGAAAGAGTCCATACTTGCCGTACGGGTGTTACATTATCAATATTTTGAGCATTTTATACACACGGCGTACACACGGCATCTTCACCAAGTTACATCTAGATCGGTTTCACACCCTTCGCAATGAACAGCTCCAGCTCCCGCCCCTGCGATCTTACTTCTGCTGCGATGCCCCACTCGAACTGACCGAGTCCTGCGTCTTCGAAAGCTGCTCGAATCTCGCTCTCGATGAACCCACCTCGGTGGGCCACGACATGCTCCGAGGCCTGGGAGTGGAAGTCGGCTGCATGCTTCCCTCGAACGAGGTCAACGACAAGAAGGGCTCCACCTGGTTTCAGGTAAGAGAAGAGGTTCTTCGTGACGTCTTCGATCGAGAGGATATGGTGGTAGGCTTGTGCGCACTTGTCAAAATAATTAACGGTGTAATCAGGGTGAAAGGGAATGGAATGTGTCGACATACCACGATAACATCGAACAGTAGACCCTCGAGTTCTCCTTTCCCCGACAGATCGGTACACACTGCGCGCATCTCTTCTGGTGGGATGCCTTGATTGGCAACTCTTGCGTTGTAGTGCTCTACCATCTTCTCACTAATGTCCACCCCCACAATTTGCTTGCAATCCGGCGCGAGATTCTGCGAAATTAACCCTAAGGATCGCGCGCACAATAATTCATGAGACCATTATCTCGTCGCAGCGATCGCCGGTTCTTCATGTGGGCTAACCTGTCCCGCAAGCATAATCCAGCATCACTGTAGACTCCTCTTTGAAGTCATAGACCTCCCTCATCGCATCTGCTGCATCTCGAGAGAGCTGGACGGCAAGTGGCTTGTCATCATACGTGTGAGCCGTGCTGTTGAAGTGCTGCTTATTGGCCTCAATGTGATCGGCATGAGATGCCATGTTCGCCGGGATCTGTCCTTGCAATCGTGGTTGGCGATGTAGAAGTGCCGATGTGACGGGATGTGACACTGCGACGTAACACAGATGCAGAGAACTCCGAGCTTAAATTAACACGGCTAAAGTATTTCTACATATCACTCCCCGAGTCCAGAGGCTGGGTGATCGTCAAGAGTCCTATTACACTGGGGGAGCATGGGAGTGACTGATACTAATCCTCAAGTTCAGATGAACATTCCCTAACGTTACACAAGCAATCGATCCAAAGTCCAGAAGTAGAGTAATACAGAAAGAAAAGAGAAAGTATATGTACACCACGGAGACGAACCAACTAAACTATCCACTTTGACGAGCCGCGTGAATAGCTTCCATCTGGCTCACAACTTCATCGATAGTGGGGCGCTGAGCAGCCTCCGTCCAGCACGACGTAAGGAGCGACCACATGCTTTCGCTCATATCTGGTGCGTCGTATTCACTCTGCTCGGGTCGCTTTCCCTTGCTGATCTGATTGTATACAGCGGCCGGCATTCTGGTTTTATAGAACGGCTGTTTCCCACTCAGGAGCTGGTAACGAAAATGATCTGTCAGAATTGGACGGAGACTCCAAGAGGGAGGGAGAGCGTACTTCGAGGGAAGTCATCGCCCACGCCCAGATGTCGCATGCTTTCGATAATTGCCCATCTTGCATCTCCGGAGCCATCCAGCGCAAACTATTGCCGGATCCTGCACTGTTGGTAAAAGCGGCACCGAGCAAGTTGGAAAAGCCAAAGTCGGCTAGGAGGGCGCTGCCTTCATCGGAGATGAGAACATTGGTCTAGAGAAGTCGAGCGAGTTAAGTTGGGTGATGATGGAACCGAGGTAAACGAAAGGCAGGTTACCCCTTTCAGACCGCCGTGTATGATAGGCTCCTCCTTTGAATGCAGGTATTGAAGACCATAGGCTACCTCGAGACACTTGGAGACCCGAGTATGAGCGAGAGGATGGGTCTTATCAGTATTGAAACTTACCAGCTTAATTCTATCAGCGCTAGGGTTTTTCTCCAGATACCTGACTGCGTCGCCATTCCTTGTGAAATAGGCTCAGCGGATCAGGTAACGTTTATAGCGCGTTTAGATACTCACTCGCACCACGGCGAAACGAGATAGCTGAGAAACGAGGTACGGTTAAGTGGAGACAGAACAAGCCGGAAGAAAACGAAGGGAACTCACGGGGTTGGGCCATCATCGCTGCAGGTACCGTAAAGAGGCAAGATATACCGGTTATTGAGGCCGCTCCAAATCTCGAGTTGGCGTTGAGAACGCTGCACCAGGACGAGATCAGAGCCCGCTATATGGTAGAAGTGGATGAATCCTCACGCGCAGATTCGTCTCGACATCGGCTTTGCTCGCGCCCCGGAGAACCTTCAAAGCCACCTTCTTTTGACCAAGCCACAGTCCTTCCCAGATTTCCCACGCCTGATTGGATGGGGTGATCAGCACGTGAACGAGAGATAAGTAAAGCACGCTGTGCTCACCCCGCCTCCGGCCACGGCCTTATCCCCAATCCTTTCACACTCGATCTTGCCCCGCAGCTCCGTGATAGGGAGGTTCTTCCCAGAAGTATTTTGGACGACGAGGAGTTTATGTTGTACTTTCCGGCGCTCTGACTCTGACATCAAACCGCGCAGTTGCTACACAATACGAAAAGCACGAATACTCAGTGTTCGCTGTGACAGGATCGTAGTAAAGAACAACCCACCGTCTGCATCTCCCGCATCATGTCTTCCAGCACCTTTTGATTGTCGTGGTTGGATTCCTTCATCTCTTCTTGGTTCTTGAGAGCTTTCTCCAGCATTTGTGAGTCGTTCTTACTGGCTTCGGCCAATTCATGATGCCATTGGTGCAATTGTAGTTGCGCCGCCACCTACACAGTAACTCGGATCAACAACACGGGGGCTTCTCTTATGTGCGACTTACGTTGAAAGTAGCGATGCATTCGTCCAGACGCCTCAGTTTATCCTCAATATCACTTGCGATGGTCCATTGATTAACGAAACTGCTGAAGCGGGTCAGATTGACCCAGTACTCCATAGATGTTTCGACATCCTGTAGAACACTTGAAGGTGGAGTTAGTGTGATTGCTCCACGAAGGGCTGCTTGAGTGCTTACTAGACAACATCGTCTATATGAGGGCGCAGACGCTCATCATTTGGGTTCCAGTTCTCCTTAATGACGAGCAAGAGAGTCGCGCTACGCTTGCTCAATATCCCGCATTGCTCTCTGAGGCGTTGTAGCGGGGTATTGATATCTAATATGTATCATGGGGCGGACAGTTCAAACGCACCTGTTAAACTTGATCTTCTCAAAGGTAGTGACGATCCCTTGGAGCACGCCCACTGCGGGTCCAAGTCCCGGCACAGGTGCACACTGGGCTATAACACCAACCATGTCGAGTACGCTACTCACAGCTGATAGCGGAACGGTCGTAGGTTTGGGTTGTCTAGAGACCTCGCGCGAATCGGAACGACGGGAAGGACCGTGATCTGAGATCCGAGTGGGAGAAGTTGCTCCATGATTGTGCGAGGTAGAGTTGCGAGGGTCAGGCTTTTCTTGGAAGTGATCACGGCGCGGAGACGTGTATGAAGAAGAGTGCACGGGTTGACTGTCGCTCGAACTAGAGCAGCAGTTACCCATCGCTCTGGACTTGAGCAGCCAAGGCAGAAGCAGATGATGGCGAGGAGCCGCAGGAACAAGCGCCAGAGATGGCTTTCAGGTTAAAATTATCCCGCGATACAGTCCAAATCATTGACAAAAGGCTGAAAGCGGCGAGCATCACGACCAATCATACACCACGACTAAAGCGCGCGCTAGCAGTCAACACAATGATCCTGATCGTGGACCGCAACCAGACCAATCAGGGTGATATAAATGAACTTACAGTCATGCCATCGCAGGTGCAATATACTTAGTGAGCGCTCAAAATGGAGCTTCTACCGGCAGTGGTGCACTGAGTGCCGGCCATGCCCTCCTTGGAGAATAGTACGATGGCAAGTATGAACCCGTGGTCTTCCGCTTCCTTTTCAGGTCTCGCAGAGAAGTTATGACCTATCGAGCAAGCGCGAGTGGGCAACGTGTTCAACGGGGACGGGCAGGAGCATAGCCACAATACGCTTCAAAGATACGATGTTGATACCACCACGATATCACGTCGATCAATGCGAGGAATAACACTGTCCGAATTCCTATTTAGCTGGAAGGAACCGAGCTAGAGGCCTCGGGTACTACAGCAGATGGCGCGGCAGCCTCCTCTGAGGCCTCTTCGCGAATAATGGCCTCCATGGTGCTGACAACCTCCTCGATCTTCGGGCGCTTCTCCGGCTCTGGGTGCCAGCAGCGCTCCAGGAATGACCACAACTTGTCACTGAAAAGGACGTTTAATTTTGCATACTCCTTCCTGTCAGGGCGGGTGCCCTTCCTGATGTCATCGGGTACTGACATCCTGAATTTTAGGTAGAAGAACGGATAGTTATCACTGAGAAGCTGGATTTCAAACATGTCAGAGAAGAGCTGAGGAAATATTAAGTAGGAAAGGAGGAGCCTTATTTACCTCCAGGAGGGTCATCGCCCAAGCCCATACGTCAGAGTCCGGAGTGAAAATGCGCTGCATAGTTTGTGGTGACATCCAATGAAGATTCTTTGGCATAACGCTCGCAAGATTTTCCCCGCCTTGGAAGGCGCTGAGTCCGAAGTCTGATAGCCGTACCTTGCCATCATCGGAAATGAGGACATTGCTCTACAATATGAAACTGATCAGAGGTCGTGTACGAACGCGACTATAGTTACTACCACGCACCCCTTTGACACTACCATGGATTACAGGGTGCTTCAGATTATGTAGGTAGCGCAATCCGAGAGCAATTTCAAGGCACTACCGTGCCAAATTGTAAGGTAGTAACCATATTGATACGCGAGGATACTCACAAGCTGCATTCTAATAGCCCTTGGCTTCTCTAACACATATTTCGGAGCTGCGCCATTGCTAAAAAAAAGCGTGATTAGTACCTTTGGCCGCCAAGGAGTAGATTGAATTGATTCCTTACCTGCACCACGGCGAGACTAGGTATCTTTGGTAGATATTAGTTTATAAGAGACGGAGTCTTCCAGCGCGAGTATGAATAAAACTTACGGATACGGTCCATCCGGGTCCGTGCACACGCCGTAAATGGGGCAAACATACTCGTTACGAAGGGACGACCATATCCTCACTTGGTTGCGAAGGCGCTGGTGTTTATGATTGATATAGCGTAAGGAGTGCTGCAGCGGAAACAGATGCTTACTTCGAGTTGCTCCTGTTGTCTCTTCTCATTATCGTCGGACAGCGCTCTGAATAGTTTGAGAGCAACTTTTTGACTGCCCATCCATTTGCCTTCATAGATATCATAGCGCTCCACAGAACCAAATCCGTGAGCAGAGCTGGCGAGAAATAATCGAGATAGACAACTTACCACACCTCGCACGACGGGCTGTATGGAAACTTTCTCACACTCCGCTTCGCTCAGATCTGTATTGGCCATGCCTCCGCCGAGGACGCTTTGCACTTTGATGATCTCCCCTCGCGTCTGATCCCGCTCCGATCCAGGGCTCTGCTGGCGAAGACGCTGAAAAGAAGGTAAGTTAGGCCACATTCTAACCTTGTTGCAATTTTGACTTGCCAGTTGAAGCGCGCATCCTACCCCTATCAGGGCATCAGGATCTTCAGAGTGGCTATCCACGAAGCGTCCAATTGTCTCGTTACCGGACAAGACATCCATAATCTCGGTCAGTATTTTTTCCTGTTTTAAACTGGACATCACCTAGAGAGTGGCCGGTTTAATCTTTTTTAGTCCAAGCGAGTTTGAGCTACATACACCAAATGTAGCCAAGGAGCTTTCGAGGCAAGTAATGTGCTTTCTGACGTCTTTTCGAATCGTGTCCTGTCTAATGAAACGCTGAAAGGCACTATATTTGCTCCATGCGATCATGGAGCTGTTGACTTCGCACAGCGTTCTATTTAGATTGTAAGTTCCAGAGCGCGAGGATGTTACGTAGAATATCACCTTATGAGCTCAACTACTTCTTGAGAACGGTCCGCACCCTTTTCGCAGCTGCCCAGGATTGCGTTCAGTACTGCGGTAGCGCGAAGCCGCAGCAGCTCGCATTCTTCTCTGTTTATGATTTCAGGTAAATGTCAAAGTCGAGCCTGTGTAACCTAAAGCGCATGAAAGAGGCTCACTCACTTGTTTTTCTCGACTTGGTCTACAGTGGAAATGATCCCTGCTAAGGCAGAAAAGGCGAGATCAAGACCCGGCACAGGTATGAAGTTTGCGCCATAGGCCCCAGTTTCAAGAGCTGTTCTCATCGCCAACTCCACGATGGCGAAGGAAGAGAGCCGTGGTGGTGCAGGTGGTACGGGCTTGTCGGGCGTAGAAGACGGAGAGCCCGCGAGAGTAACATCTTCGACATGCTGGACCTGCACATTCTCATCCCCTATGGGCAGCATTCGAGAGGATTTGAACTTGAGCTTGAACTTGAGGGAGAGGGATCCAGTCATTATACAAAGAGAGCCCCAGATAGTGAGCGTTGATGGTGGTACGAGTACGGCCGCTAGGAATTTGCCACCTGCGAGATTAAGTATTTATGTATTCGACGGGCACGTTGCGCAGAACTGATCAGGATTCGTTCCTTTTGTGCTCTATTCCTCTATTGAGGACAATCGCAAAAGAAGTTGAACTCTTCACTTATGGCAGCTGTATTGGGGCGACTGCTGAACGCAACGTGGCGATTAAAGCGACTCCTCTGGCTAGTGCACGATGTAAGATAGAGCTCGAGGGGGTGCTAGGTCAACAGCATGTCAACCAGGTCTGCGGTAAATGAGTGCAGGCCGTCGCTACCAAACGGCTGGGTCGACAACCCCACATGCCCAAATAGGAAAAGCTGCGCCAAGCAAGAGCGTGTCTTCAAGTCTTCAAGACTCAGAGTGATATGGCCGCAAAGGCGACTGCTTGAGTGTTGAGTGGCTACCCTCGCAGGATCTCCGAGTGTAATGATCGCGTCGCAGAGGGCGTGAGTGGTCCGTCTAGTGGTCGCCTTGAAGTTACTTGCTTCGAGGTTGATATCGATGCCCTTATTACGCGCTTAGGTAATCCCGCCTGAAGTTCTTTTGCATTGGATTTGATATTTCGACGCCGGCCAAATCTCACGTTCCCATACGTCGAGTGACTAGTGATGCACAAGGGCCTGCTATGAGTCCTTGCGTGTACCAATCACCTTGAGTCAAGTTTTAGTGTCCCAGGCCTGTGTCATATCACGGACCGCAGGGTCATAATTGGCCACGCAGAATGATGTCCGTGTCGCAACATGGCACAGTAGTAAGTACGATAACACAAGTTCAAAGAAGGCTCATAGACGGGAGAGCAGAGACTAAATAAGTATCAAACCATCGATGCATCATATCAAATCATGCTTGCGTTTTGCCGCCAATAATGGTCTCCATTCTTTGCACGACATCCTGAATGGGTGGGCGATTCGCTGCCACTTTTTGCCAACAGCTCTCCAATAGCGACCACAGCCCTGGGTAAGTATCAAAAGCTGAGGATCGGTGATCCTCTATCTTGGGACGGCCGCCCTCTGATATCGTCTGCCAGTGCCTGGTGACATGTCTTTCCCGATGAAACGGTTCCTTTCCGCTAACGAGCTATAGTATTGTGTCAGCGGGTAGAATCAGAGAGCAGCGGGCCTGGGGGCCATACCTCGAGTGTTGTCATCGCCCATGCCCATATGTCAGACTTGATTGTCTGTTCACCGGTGAGAGTTTCAAGGGACATCCATAGATGATACTTGGTGGGGAAGCTGGCGGAATTTGCGTCACCGGCAAGGACACTAAGACCAAAGTCGGAGAGCAGGGCTGAGCCCTCGTCAGATATCATGATATTACTCTGAGAAGTCAATGCGCTTATTATGTTTTCCGTAGGCGAGATATTGTCACACTTACGCCTTTCAGGTTTCCATGGACAACAGGCGTCGGTAGCGTATGAAGGTACTGCAACGCATACGCAGCTTCGAGACACTACGAGTTTAGCTCTCTTAGTAGTTGTGGAGTAAGGCATTGGCAAGATGGGATTACAATTCGGATATGCTCGCTGGCAGGTTTGTTTTCAAGGTATTGCACGGCATTTCCGTTGCTGTGGAAGACAGATAATTTATTAGACATGATCATAAACATTGGAAAAAGGATGTCTTACTCGTACCACGGCATGACCATGTATCTTAAACAAACGACATGAGCAAATCAAGCGGGCTGCTCGAGGTATATAAGCTCACGGGTATTTTCCGTCGTCCGAACACACTCCGTAGAGTCGAACAATGCGCTCACTACGGAGCTCCGCCCATATTCTTACTTGCCGGTTGACGCGCTAAAGAAAAGTTATTGGCTGCCCGCGAGTGAAGTAATCTGAAATTGCGTACGTCGCGCTTCCTCTTTACATCGTCATTCGTGACAAATCGCAGCGCTTTCAGCGCCACCTTAGTTTCGCCCATCCAGAGGCCTTCCCAAATTTCATAGCACTGGGATTGGAATGAGTCGTAGGTAGGAAGCGAAGGGTATTGAAGGAAAATGATAGCGCACCGGCGTTGTGAAGGTGGGTGCCTCTTTTACTTTCTTACACTCAAGCTGCCCCCTGAGCTCCGTATTCGGCAACCGATCGTCGCCAATTACGCTCTGTACATGAAGAATCTGCTGGCGTGTTTTCTCTCGCTCTTCGCCTGTTTGACGGCGAAAGTCCTGAAGATTGCAAACTCCGTCAGTTGGGTGTGTAAACAAAGTAAGAGCCAGTTTTCACCAACTTCCTGAAGTACGCCCAGACGCTCTATAACAACTCCTTGGTGACGCGAAATGGCGTCACGTTCTGCCGCGCCTACTTGCATGCCACCTTGGATATCGCGCAAATATCTTTCTGTCCTCAGGTGAGCCGCTATCTGAGAATGAACGGTCTGCGTTGATACAAAATCTCGGTGCATAGTTGAGACGGGTGGTGCTCACGATAAACTTTTCCTTAGCCTCATCCAATCGTTGCAACTTGTCTTCCACGTCTTGCTTGATCGTGACTTGATAGACAAAGCCTTTTGCGTAGCCAAAGCCAGCCCATACCGACATGGAGCTCCCTATTTCCCGTAGAAGGCTTACTCGATGGCTTGTCAACGAGATATTTGAATAAGATGATAAAGTGGCCTACTCGTAAAGCTTCTGTGCTTCCAACGAAGGGTCATCTCCCTCATCAGGGCATCGTTCACGTATGATCACTTTCATAATTTCGGCACTGCGATCCCTCAACCTCTTGCATCTCGTTCTGCACGCCAGAGCAGGGACAACTTCAGCGGGCACGATGAAGGAAGTGGGGGAGGCCACGAACTCACCTGTTGTGTTTGATATTCTCGAAAGCCGCCCAGATCTGCCTCAGCGCTGATATCCCAGGCGCAAGACCCGGCACGGCGGAAAAGTTGGCAATTGATGAGCCGATCCCTAGTGCGGCAGATAGCGCCGCGCAGGCAAAGGAGGAGCCTGAGAACGCAAGTGGTGGCCCGGGCGAACCGGCCGAATCATAGCCCCCAGAGATCGCTGCAGAACTCGTATCAGCGTTAAGATCAATGGTATCCGACATGGTGGGCTGCCGCTGGAGTATGTCTATTGAAAGGATGGTAGGACTCGCAGAGGACGCTCAAGAGGTGTGCCGTGTAAGCCAAGTGGGGAATTTAAGCGCTGAAGACGGCGGCAAAGGTAGGTAAAGCGATCTTGAGCACTAATCGCAGCGCTTTTAAGCACCATCGCAATTGCTCCGTATGTAGACTTAACTTGAAGCAACTGCGTGGCACGTAGCTATAAACGCATCATTCAGGGTAGAAGGTTTGGCGTCAGCGACGCCTTTCTGCTTCATTGTAAGCCAAAAGGGAGGAAGGGAACAAAAGTAGCATCACAGACACGTTCCTCTTCCACGATGTTTCGTGGGCCAAGCAAGATATGTATACAGGGTAAACATGGGCAAGTGTTGCGGCTGGAAGCGGCGAGGGCAGAATATTGTAACTTTATATGACTAGGGTTAGGACTAGCTAAGGTGTATCGGTAAGACTTAGAATTCAACTACTCACTTCACTTGTCTCTGCTGATACCATCATGTCAGACGACCAGCTCGAAGGATACGAAGAGAACCACCAGCCTTCCAGGGCCATCCTCGATCATATCATACACTTGAGTCCACCTGGTCAGCTCCAGCAAGGCATCGAGCACTTTGAGTCTCTGGGCTTCAAGTAAGTATCCCTTGCATACGATGCCGACCGATAAGTATCGCGGCTTCCTCCTGCCTACACCCTCAGTCGCCTGCTACCTTAAACTCTGCCCGTATGCGCCTATAACACTTATTAAATAGGGTGATCCCGGGCGGACAGCACGCAGACGGGCTCACCTCCAACGCCCTCATCGTCCTCCAAGACGGGACCTACCTCGAACTCATCGCTTTCGACCATCCCCCCTCGCACTACCCCCCATACTCAGAGGCGCGGAAAGCGCGCGAGTCCCACTGGTGGGCCCATATGCCGCCCGGGTGGATCGACTGGGCGAATCAGGGGCTCAGCGACGATATCAACCAGGATATCAGAGACTACGTCGGAGAGGGCTATGACCGGCCCAGATATATGCAGGGTGTGACCGGGGGGAGAAGGACAGCCGAGGGGAAGGATCTCCAGTGGCAAGTCACGTTCCCCGATCCTGCAGTACACAAGAGGGGCGCCGTACCGTTCTTCTGTTTCGATATTACGCCTCGGTTTTGGAGGGTGAGTGTCCATTGCCTACCCATCGTAACCATACAAGCATATCTAAATACATCAATAAATGCGCCATCCCTTCAACTTGTTTGCGTTTGCGATATATGATATGACAGGTCCCCGGCGGAGCGCCCGATCCCCAGGCGCCCAACCTCCATCTCACAAATGCCGATCACCCCTGCACTGCGCGGGGCGTCTCCCGCATCCACCTCGTCGCCCCCAAAGCCGAGATGGACACCACGATGCACGACTTCCGCGCCATCCTCGCGGATTCATGCACAGAAACACCCACAGCGGTTTCATTTCGCCTCCAAAGACCGCTGTACCGCCTGAGCGCGCCGCTGGAGCTTCTGATCGAAGAGTGTCGCAGCGACGCTCAGGAAGAGCTTATCGCGCGCGGGTCGTCGTCTGTGTGGGAGATTGAATTCTGGGTAGACTCGGATCGCACAGACTTGCGCCCTGTGGATGTTCCGGGATTCGGGAGGATCTCGTGGAGACCCCTCCCCCAAGAAAACTAAGAACAATACTCAGGTCGAGAAGCACGGGTCGCAGGGGGCAGATTCACAGGTGGAAGGGTTAAATAAAATTGCATAGATGTGTTAGATCGGGTTGGATGATTGTATATAGATACTGGAGGTACCAAAGCGCACATAGATCTGATAGAAAAAAAGGTGCGCGATGCGAGAGAATTAAACTATAGGATTAACAGTTGAACAACAGGGATGCAATGAATATATATCTAACATAGTAAACAGGTTGAAGCTGAACAAGTGTGTGCAGGTCTGATGCGCCATATTTCCAAGTAAGGCGTGAAAAAAGCAGGATGTGAACATGAAGGGGAGTGGGAGAGTGAAGGAAAGTGGATAGTGGAGTATAGAGGGAAGAAAAGGGAAATGAAACTTGTATTCTGTAACGCACATGTATACGAGAATCTAGAGAAGCAAACAGCGCTTGTGTTGGTACCAAGGAGCCAATAATGGGGGAGACACTGTTGTAACAGAGAAAGAGAGACCAAGAGAACATGAGAGGAAGAGGGGGAGAGTGAGAAATAAAATGGTGTTACAAATCCTCTTTCGCGACGCTCGCGATGGACTCGCCGTCCAGCAGTCGCCCAGAGCGTCCTGAGCGCGTCCGCTTGACGGTAACGACCTCGCAGGCGTCGTCGTTCACGAGCCCCACAGCCGACGGATCCCGGGCATCCCGCACCACCTCACCCGTGGCCGGACCGGTTACCTCATCTTCATCGTCCACCTCGACGTCCACATCATCCGCCTCATCCCGCATCCACATCTCTCCTTCCCACAGATCCCCGATGCGCGCCCTCTTCGCGGGATCCCGCACAAGCAATTTGCCCACCACGCGCTTCACATCCTCGCTCACCAGCGCGCGCTCCCACTCTCTTGCCATCTCAGGCCACCCGTACTCGGCTTTCGCAATCCGCATCAAGTACGTTCTGCGTGATTCGCGCGAGGGCGTCTGGGCGCCATGCGGGCTCTGGTTTGGAGTGGGGCTCTTGTCGGCGTGGGTGGCGTGGTCGAACGGAAGCACGCCCGTAGCGAGCGCATAGAGTACGACTCCGCACGCCCAGGCGTCTGTTCTCCGGCCGTCATACGGTTTGCCCATAATAATTTCCGGGGCCGCGTAAGACTCGGAGCCGCAGCGCGTAGTCAGGAGGGGCGCAGCCGGGTCGATGAACCGCGAGAGGCCAAAATCGGTGAGTTTGAGAAGGGGAGAAGGGAGTGTGTGGATGGGCGATTTGAAGGGGTTGCGTGTTAGGAGGATGTCTATTTGGAAGAATGGAAAATGAGACCCGATTTTACAAGATATTGGTGAATGCGCTTACTCTCAAGTTTGATGTCGCGGTGGACGAGTGCGACACTGTGCATCCATCCGACGGCGCTGCAGAGCTCGCGCCAAAGTCTCCGGAGCAGCTGGGGGCTCATTTGTTCCCGGTTCGCGTCGTCGCTGAGTAGGTCAAACAGCTCGCCGCCGGCTATATGCTCGAGGACGAGACAGTGGTGGGACTGGGTTGTGAATGAATGCACATAGGTGATGATATTCGGATGTGATATATGCTGCAGACCAGCGATACAAGTCAGCCCCATCGGTTTTGGCAATGATAGTGGAGATCGACGGGAAGTCGAGTGATACAAGGAGACTCACCCTGAGGACCTCGACTTCCCGCACGAAACTAATTCTCGTTCGGTCGTTTTTATCGCATATATCCCGGCGAATCATCTTGACAGCGACAAACTTGCCGCCCGCCTCGTCTTTGGCGACTTCGTCGCTTTCATCAGCATCGACTGCCGAGTCATCTAGGACAACAACCCCGCTGGTGCCGGCCGTTGCGCTCATATCGAGCGGCCGGAGACCATCGAGACGATCACGCTGCCGGATGGCGATACTCTCGGAACGATGTCGGCGCTGGCGGTTAGGACTGCGATCGAACGCGAGCCACACGGTCGAAAACGCGCCGCGGCCGAGCTGCCGGACTAGCCTAAGCGACGCGGTTGGGCTGCTGATGTTGGACCCGGCTACGGGAGAAGTGTCGACCGGTGTTATCGCGATGGCCGGCGGGATGACGGTGGGAGCAGCGGCTTTGCGCGCGCTTGGAGGAGAAAAAGGAATGGAGGGAGTTGGACTGAGGGGAGATGAGACCGGCCCATGTGTTTCGTTGATCGTGGGGGACGTGGGGATGTGTACATTGGTGTCGAGGGTTACAAATTTGCGGGTTGGGATGGCGAGAGGCGGGAGTACAGGCGTGGCCTCCTGTTCTACAGGATCGTCTGCGCGTTTGGAAAAGCCCTTGAAGCGCGAGGGGAAAAACAGTGCACGGGGATGGCGTTTGGGAGTTTCAGCGGCGGGTGTGAGAGGGGAAGGTGGTGTGGCGAGAGGAGGTGGGGGAGAGAGGGAGAAAGACTGTGCAAAGAAGGCGGCATTGGCGGTCTGGGCGCGGACGGGGGGCGCAGAGCGAAAGTCAGGGACAGACATGGTGGGGGAGTGGGGGTGGGGGCTCCCTGGGTCTGAGTCCTTGTTATGAGGGAAGACGGTGGTGTGTATTAATGGGGGTGGGGGCTGGAGAGCAGAGCCGGGAGTTGAGACACGGAAGGAGCTGAAGAAGGCATCCGTCTTGTGAGTGCCGGGGGAAGGTGTCGGTGATTCTGGTTCTTCGTGACCAGAGGAGCTGCTCTCGGGAGAATGGTGCGGGGACGGGAGGCGCGAGATGCATCGCGAGTCGGGCACGGCGGGGGAGGGGATGCGGTAGGGGGCGGCAAAGGGGGGGACGCCTGAGCGGGGGAGCGTGTATGCGTGGGATATCGATGGGGAGGGACGGGGGGCGGCGGCCCAAGGAGAGTCGGCGAAGAGGTCCCTGGGATGGTGCAGCATGGCGGCTGGGACGGGGGAGGAGCGAGCGGGTGTGCGAGTGCTGGTGAGCCCACGCGAGCAGAAGGACGGGGAGAGGAGCTACTGTGCGCGCATATATAACGAACGTTTGTGGAGGAAAAGATGCCGTGGAGGCCCAGTGGGGAAATGCAGATGTGTTCAGACCGAAACAGATGATGACGGATGGAGCACTTGACCCGCCCTCGGTCCGGCTCACAACAACTCCCTCCCTAGTTTCCCCGCTTCAGCCTCCTCGGTCCAGGCCACCCGCGCAGCCCCCGCTGCGCCATCCTGTACAGTGTACTCTCCTATAGCTACAGCATATTCCAGAGCACATACGCACGCTCGACTAGATCCGCGCGGTCTCACCCATCTCTCGACTATGACGCCCTCCCTTTGAAAGTCGCACCGCCGCAGTCCGTCTGACTCTGTCATCGATCACATTTCATCATCTTGAGTCAGAAAAGCCGGCTCAATGCCCATGTGATCCATCATGCATTCGTGCTCCACCGCCACGTACAATCTCTCGTTATATTTACTCTCATGGTCATGATCCACTCAGACAGCTCTCCCATGCCCGTCACAGCGGCACGTCGTGCTTCACCTAGCGCGGGGGAAAAGCTCAAGGTCGCCACCGGAACCAATGATAATTCGCGTTCTCTCTCGCACAGGGTTTGAGACTTCGCAGTCGCATGTCGCATGGCCTTCATTGCCTCCAGAGCTCGAGCTTGAGTTTGAGCTTGAACATCAGACTTATCTCGACCATACCGTCGCCAAGGCTTTGCAGCCTCCTGCGGCGCACGCGAGCAAAACACAGACATATGCATACCATATGTAATGATCAGCGGACCTCCGATCTTGGGCTCAGGCGATACAAGGGTCTGGTCATCCCACCAGAGGGTCTGAATTCTGCAAATTTTCATTTATATTGCGCCCGCATGAAAATCTCTTTATACTCTTCCCTTTCCCATTCTCTTTCCCTTGGTCTTGGCATGATCTCCGACGCCTTTCATGGGGAAGAATGGCGCAGAGTGACAGCGCTGACGTGGAACACCGAACAAGCATCTTAACCATCACCGATTCATCTCCAAAGCGCTGCAGTATACTTGCCTGGATGGGGAACGTCGTGATCAAGGCTGTCTTCTCGGCGACTGCACCCACTTGATATTCATGCGCACTATCGCTATTTGGGCCACACAGGGCACTCAGGATCAAAATACCGGGTCTGAGTCCGCGAGCTGTTTCGTGTTACTTATCTGTAATCTGGTACCGAGCTGACGATTGCGATTCGCGAGACTCGGGAAGTCACACCCATCCCTGCTCCCTATCCGAGTTCTCCCGGCTTCTTGATATCGATAAGGTGATTCGTACTTCTCGGGCGACTCCCTCACTCTTTTTTTGCTCAAAGTCCGCCACCTTCCACCTTGCTTCTGAAGCGGCTGGCGGTTTACGGTTGGGGCTCGCGGCTATGGTTACAGTTTTGGAACGCGGGTCTTATTTTTAGAACGCCCGGCTCATTCATCTCTCAGCTTCGTGCTTCACACTTGCGTTTACCGTGCGAAGCAGTCTGCAGCGATCTTTGCGGAAATCTTGATTCTGCATATATGAAGCCCAGAACGTCTACCGCGCGCTGAGCGCGCAACTAATGTGATCACAAAATTATTCGCGCATGGGCTTCCTACTCTTTACTCTACTTATACAGCGCATCGTGCGCCCGGTCCGTGGCCCAACTTCGAGCTCGCCGGCCCAGAATCAGAACGACTTACCCGAAAGGGACAATTGCTCCACAGGTTCCCCTTCTTAATTAATTTTGGCCAAGGTGGTAAGTATTAAGGTGGCCGGCGCAGAGGCGTCTTCAGGCTTCTACCGAACGCGCTTGTCTATCTTTGACTCTTTGAACACTGCGAAGGAACGCCACAGGCTACGGCGGGCTACTTGTGCGCTGCGGCGTGCTGGCACACTTGATGACTTTTCGCCGTTGAATTTTCTAAAGTAAGCCGGATGGGATGCCTATTTTGGCAGTCCGCGCTTTGATCTTCGCGTTCGGTACGGAAAGCTCTTCCGTTGTCTTTCGAGGTATAACACTAAACCAGAAGGAACATCTTGTATTAGGCATACTGCGTCACCTGGCTGTCCACCTCACAGCCACTATCACAGGCCGGGAGTTTGGAGCAACAGAGAGTTTGTTGGCCCATAGTCTTTTTGCTCAGCACACATCCCTGCATCCCAGTATTGGTACCATTAGCAGCAGTCAGATATCTGTGATTCACATGATTCAGCCTGTGATTCAACCTGCAAGCCAGGCATGATTTGGTGTGAGATTCAAATCACCCTTGGATTGCATTGCTGAAAAATAAGTAGTGAGTAGCAGCTACCTGTGTAATGGGGAAGATTTCCAAGATTCTTGTTTACATGAAACCTATAAGCCAGTCATTTCCATTGAGCTGGCAGGGTAATATTCACTCACTTCACTTGTTTGTTATCACCCAATTGGTTTTCTTGCTTGTAAGCTTGAACACAGATGCAAATGAGCTAAATTTGCTGCATTCAGTATGCACTGCCAAGATATTGTTTCATAGCTCAGACATAAAGTCCAGCAACTAGATAGGGAGTTTGAATGTGAAAGGGAGAAAATCTCTTTTGGGTGAATCAAGGACTCTGACTACACTGTACTGTGCTATCATACTACACTATAGTGGAGTGGATGAGAAGGGGGAAAGTGTACAAAGGCCATTGAGCAATCAAGCCTGACCACTGCAATGGCTCCAGGGCACATATAAAAGCTTCTGAGATTAGTAAATGTTGGAACTTCCTTAGCCTGCACACAGATATCAAAGCATTTTTGTGAACGAAGCCCAAAATTACAGTGAAGAGAGAGAACATCTGCACACATGCCAAATGATGGGGAGTGGATATCAAGTTGATCTGGGCCTGGGTCTAAGCTTATGGTCTCCAGCTTGACTCCTCTATGGCTGTCCCAAATCCACAATGCCTCCCTGTCTGGATCAGATTTCATTGAGAGCAGGGTGAGCTTTGACCCATCAGAGGTGAATTTCATTGCAGAGTAATGACCTTCATCAGGCTGCAGCTGACCATATGTGCTAATAATGGCACCTGTAACAGCATCCCAAATGTAAATTACACTTGAGCCTGAAGCAATTCTGAGTCCATCTGGAGAGAATGCCACAGAATGAACAGCATCACCATGGCCTGACAAAGGCCCAGCAACTGGAGTGCCACTTGATGCATCCCAGATACAGATGGTCATGTCCTTTGAGGCAGATGCAACTCTTGTTCCATCATAGGAAAATGTTACAGTGTTAACACCATCCTGATGGCATTTTGACTCCAGGATAAGCGTACCAGACTGCATGTCCCAGAAGGACAGGACACCACTTTTGCAGCCTGTGACTGCTTTGGACCCATCAGGACAAATAGAGATTGTGCTAATATTTCCACTGATTCTGCTGCACAGTGGGCCCACCATACTGCAGTTGGCCATGTCCCAAATGCAAATGGTGTTAAATGCACAGGTGACAGCTTTTGCTCCATCAGGAGACCACCAAGAGACAGCAACTGGACCTGGTACTGGTGTTGATGGACCAGTAACAAGCTCCCCAGTTAATGTATCCCATATAGAGACCTCACCAGTGTCTGCACCATGTATGGCTCTAAGGCCATTGGGAGAGATGGAGATAGTTGTGCATATAGGTATAAAAACATATGCAGAAGGAGGGCCTGAGCTAAATCCAAGTCCTTGGCTTGAGGACCTGAAGAGGGTCTCCCAGACACCACCACCAGAGCTCAGGACATCTTCTGGATCACCACGTTGTTTAAGGTGCACATCATTTGCCACATCCCAGATAGAGATGGTTTTATCCTGAGCGCCAGAGATAAATTTAAATCCATCTGGCAAGAAGGATACCATGCACACTCCTGAAGTAAGCCCTCCCACCAATGGCCCAAGGATAAGGTTGCCAGTGGCCACATCTGACAAACACACAGTTTGGTCATATGATCCTGAGACAATCATTGAGCCATCAGGTGACACTGCAACTGAACCAATCCCCAGATAGTGCCTTTTGCGAGGACCATGAAGCTGTGCACCAGTAGCTGCATCCCAAATGTAGATAGTACCAGCCAGTGTCCCAGAGACAATGTGAGACCCATTAGGGGAGAAGCACACTGCATCCACTCCATGTTCATGCACAAGTGGCCCAAGTGTCATGGCCCCAGTCAGAACATCCCAGATCCAGACTGTCTTGCCACCAGAGCATGACACAAGTCTCAGCCCATCAGCAGAAAAAGCAGCTGACTTGAAAAACAAGTTTGCAGGCTTTGGTTCACATGGCTTAATCACAATGGAACCACCAGCAACATTTGAGATAGTGATTGCTCCTGGTGAAATTGCCACAGTTCTCAGCCCATCAGGAGAAAATGAGATGAAAAAAGTGGATTCAATCTCATCCATCCTGAAAAGGAGATTGCCAGTGGCTGCATCCCACATGAAAGTGCCCCCATAACCAGAGGTCACAAGTTTGGTGCCATCAGGTGAGAAAGACACAGACCAGACACTCTGGTGTCCTTGAAGTGGCCCAGCAACCAGGGAACCAGTCATGACATCCCAGATATATGCAGTGTCTTCCTGTTTCCCACCAGTAGCAATCCTCAATCCATCAGGAGAGAGTGCCATGCACTTGACTTGTGTGTGCCCAGCCAGAGTAAGCTGCCAAGGAGGCCATGCTAGCAATAATTTGCCAGAGACTCTGGGCATCACATCATCTCTGTGGAATGCCTTATAGATGAGGCTTCCAGTTGGAGAGAAGGGCAGTGCTATCTGGTACACTGAAAGTGGGTGCTGCTCAATAACATTTGAGAAATAGCGGCAGAATTTCAGGGAATCTGACACCAAATCACATAATGAAGTATAATCTGGGAGGTTACTCTGTAACATATTTTGGTTAGTACAAATTCAAAAAGCAGATATATAGCTAACACACCTGAATCCAAGACTCTAGCTGATCCAACATATGTAAGGCCTTTCTTGATTCTTTGGAGATACACATGGCTTCCAGCCAGTGAAGCAGATGTGTATGTAGCAGCTGGGAAATGCTATCTCCAAGGGATTCCAGTTCACCCCCAACAGCACAAACATGAGGGATCCAAAAGAGGCAGGCATAGGCAATGTCTGAGGAGAGGCTAGGCATAGGAGCAGGTCTGAGAGAGTGGACCAGCCCAAGCATGTTCTCCTTCAGGGTAAGGCCCAGCAGGTCAACACAGTGGAAAGCCATGTATTTGTTATGCAGCTGGGCATTGATGTACCAGGGTGAGCCAGCCTGACTCTGGCTGGTCAAGAAGTCATAGAAAGAGGGGTGGATGATGCGGATGGCACCAGTTGGCTCCTCAGTCAAGACAGCCTTGAAGTAAGAGGTCATCTGCAGTGCCCAGTTGGGAGGTAGGCTGAGAAGGCTGTCCATGGCAGAAGGTGGGAGAGGGAGCTTGGCCACCAGGATGACACCAAACAGCCTGCAGAATGCACTGCAGAACTCCTCATCATCCCACCTCTGGCAGGCATGCAGGACAGTGGCATACAGCTGGGAGAGAGAGTCCACCCTGTCCTTGGGAGTCACCCCACTGACAAGGACATCCAAGCGCTGTACAGGGTTCATGCCATCATCCATGTACTTGACTGCAGTGTCTGCCCAGATGAACAGACCCCCTGCATGAGTGGTGAGCACTCGGAGCACAGGGCATCCAGGCCAGCCAGGGTCAAGAGTCAGATGCCTCCTGGACTGGGCAATCTGGGCCAGCGAGTGGCGCAGGAAGGCTTTGACATCCTTCGAGTTCTCGGCAGTGATCTCGAGGCTGCGGCACTTGACGTGCGGCTGCTTGTCAAAAGCGCCTGCAATGTCATCGCTCGGCCGGCTCGTGATCAGGATCCTGACACACGAGGGGAGGTGCCGTGACTCGGCCACTAAGGCTGAGAGCAAGGAGCGGCGGCTCTCGGCGTCCCCGCACTCATCCAAGGCATCGAGGATGATTACGAGAGGGCCGTCGTCATCGAGCGCTTCGACGGAGCACAGCGACTTTACAATCAGCTGCGCAAACTGGTTCCGAACATGGGAGCGAGCCATGAAAGGACTCTCGTCGAGCAGCTTCGAGACCTTGTCCGCAATGCGGTGGTCAAACAGCGCGAGCTGGTAAGCCAAGGTCTTGACGACCTTCGAGGGAGCGCTTCGCTCTTCGACATCGCGGCTGAAGAAGAGGAAGGCTCCGAGGCGCCGTAAGCTCGCGAAAGTGTCCGCGAGCGTGGCTGACAGCGTGCTCTTCCCAAAGCCAGCGGGCCCGGGAAGCCAGAGGATCCTCTGGTCGGCGCTGGGATCCATCACCCATTCGGTGATCCACTGGATCTCGCTGCTGCGGGTGCCTGGCTGGCAGCGCGGGAGATCGAAGGTCTCCATGTCCACCGGCGTGAGCTGGCCCATTAAATCTACAAATGCGTCTAAGCAAATGCTGTTACTAGTGTGAATGAATCTTCCCGGACTTACACATTTTTTCAACTCGATTGGATACGCGCGTCGTAACAAGGGCGATGTGAACCAGAGATCTGTTGCGAAAGGAAGTCTCGAGATCGCGTAGTGCGTCTTCAAACTCCTTAATTTTGGCATTCGTGGATGAGACCGTTTGGTGCAAAACACGTTCTGACCGAGCACAAAGCGTCAGAACAAGAGCAGCCAATTTCGCATGTTGGGTATACGTACTTCCGAATCCTGAGCCCACGTATTCCCGGATGAACAGTACGCACTCGATCGTTTGCTGAAGGATGGCTTCAATGATGCTCTCTAATTCTGCGACTTTTTCGACGCCGTCTAGGGCACGGACAGTTGCATAGAGATCGCGAATGCGTGCAATGAGCCGGACGACTTTGTCATCGCGGTCGAGCTGATTTTTAGGTATCTGTTTCGAAGGCGCTCGCTATCAGTATCTTCTCATTGAATAAGCACGTTGAAGCGTACCTGATATAACCCGTGGACAACTTGCCACGCTACGTTGATAATCGGGTGAATCTATGCGAATACACCATGAGAGCACTAATATCGACCAACACTATGGAGATAATACCTTAGCCACTTGGTCCATAGCTTCAACGAAAGTCTCCAAAACTTTGATAATCGCCTTCAGCGATTCATGAGATGATACCGCTTTGACAAATTCATCGACTTTTCCACCGGCCGAAATCGCGGGATGTGACGGCGAAGGAAGGTTCTGGGAGAGGCCTTCGACAAAGAGATCGAGAGCATCGCTACGAGGAGTCTCGCGAGCGTGGACTGTAAGAGTTGCGCCGCCGTTGGCTGAGGGAAGCAATTTGAGGACAACATCTGGTCGAAGGTACTGATGTTTGAGACCGGCGATAGCAAGTAGGAAAGTCTGTATAGCACGTACCGGAGTTATTGGCAGAAGATTTGAGCAACTCATCTATCTCAATCGCAGCACGGCACAAGAAAGTATCGTGGAGCTTTCCGTCGTGAAATACGCGCAAAGAGATGACGGAAGACGGGGGCAGCTGTATACTAATTGAAGGCAGTTGTAAGACGGAAATACGAAGCTCACGGATGATGGACTCACAAAGGAAAAGATTCTTCCCAGACGGGTTGGGTGGTTGGCGCAGTGATCGTTTTAGTTCTACTCTTCGCCCCCTTCAACCCATCCGGTCCTTCGGTTCCGATCTTTACAAACGGCTTTGGAGGTTTTCCCCAGCGCAGAGGAAGATTGGATGCATTGATGACTATGTATATGCATGGGTAAGTGGGGGCTCCAGCTCTGCAGTATTGTGAGCGCATACTCGTGATCTCGAAGGATCTTTTGCTGCAATATTATCAACGTTGATAGTGAGAGGATGGATCGCGAGTGCGGGGATAGATAACCTACTCCTTTGACTCGGCCTCTGACCCACTTTTAACCTCAGGTTTGCTTGTCGCCATACTTGTGCTCGAGAATACAGCTGCTTGTCGCAAGAACAGATGCAAAAGTAAGATTTGCGGCTGGAGTAGCTTGTAGCAGATCGCAAGCCGCCGACCGGACTCACGGCAGTTGTTGATTATGTAATGCCCCCGTTCCCCGCTCTTGACCACCATTTTCGTGAGCTGCTGGTTGGAACATGGTTTCACCTTCTCTTATGACGACAGCGCGAACGCTCGCTTACATTAATATTGGGGGTTTCTACGAAAAAAAAAATGCTGCATTAACCAACGCCTCGATCAACGCTACGGCTCCCAAAACAGTGGCGCAGAGCTATCTAGTAGCGTGTAGGAGATCAATCGCATGTGGCCGATTCGAAAATGTCAGGCGTAGACGCTCGGCCTTCTCCTGGTCTACTTTCTCGTCTACCACGTACCGTCTCCCGCTTTCTGGGCTACCGTTCGGAATCCCCTATCCCCCGGTCTAAGTACATCGTCCTTCCATGGGCGTTTGTCGGGACATTTTGTTCTCTTGCTGCTATCCAAGCTGTGTTTGAGCACTCTCCCTGCTTCACAGTTCGGAATGTTCCTGCAATAATAGCTACATTCGTGAGTGCTAAAGCTATATCTTGGGGTCGTTATTTGATCTCGTACCTGTGCAGGGCGCATCCGCCATCCTGCTCTTTGGCGCCATTGATGCGCCATTTGCGCAACCACGGTTTTTTCTCGGCGGACACACGGTAGCGGCCATCATTGGCGTTTGCGTTACTAAATTGTTCGACCTGATGCCATCAGAGGTTGTGGAAAGATTCCGATGGATAATCTCGTGCTTGGCCACGTCTATTGCGCTGGTCGTAATGAATCTGACGGGGACAACTTTCCCACCCGCTGGGGGGACCGCCCTCATTGCTTCTTCTGAAGTACGTTCCATCTCGCGATCATCTCGTATTTCGGCGCCTAACAAGGTCACCATAGAGAGAAGCTCGGAAACTTGGGTGGTATTATATCCCCGTGGTTATGCTTTCTTCTATCCTTATGCTCGCTGTGGCGCTGTTACTCAACAACGTCCAGCGACGATACCCTCTCTGGTGGCTTAGCCCTAGACCTCAGCGGCCGCAAGTGAAGGACCTCGAAAAGGACGCCGAAATAGGTGGAAATCCAGCGTTCTCGTCTGCAACGACCTCAAAAGAATGTACAACGAGTAAACCCGACAAAAGCCATACGACTACAGCCATCGTAATATGGCCGACGCATGTCGATATCCCCCATTGGATGACACCAGATGCTCATCTGCTCGACCTACTTGAAACTGTTAAAGTGCAGTTAGCCCAAGCTGAAACTGAAACTTTGGTGGGTGGTGGTGAAGAGCAGCGGCGGGATTCCGCTGCTACGCTATGCGATATGGAGTCCGCCCTCTCTTCGAAGGTCCAAGGATGATTGATGAACGCGAGCTCCCTCGCCGTATCGATACAGGTCTTAGGTCGGGACCGTTGGGCATCAACAAGTTGGATGCTCGAATATCAGTGACCTTGCCTCCTTGGGTGCATCGCAAAATAACATAGGCCTAGTCAAGAAACACCAGACTTTTTGTAAATATCCAATCCACCGTCATGTTTTACGCCGTTGGATGACTATATCGCAGAACCAGATAGCCGAGGCCGTTCGGGCACTCGGGCATTTTTCACGTGAAGACCGACCTCGGGCACTCGCCGGTGTGGACTATCCCGACTTCTAAACGTGCTCTGGGCATCCCTCCTATGGCGATCCGCATTTCGGAGGCTTGGCGGTAAACGTCATCGCGCCACGAACTTGGCAATTACGCGCAGTTTGTAGGAAGACTCGCAAGCATTTGACAAATTGATATTTAAATAAGGGCGCGTGCATCCCGCTCAGTCGCGTCTTCCACATCCTCCCCTCCCGAGTCCCGAGCCCCAGCACTTGCAATCTGCCTTGTCGTTGATGGCAACTCCGGCTGGCACCACGCAAAAGGCCTGGCGCGTTGTCCGTCGCGGCTCTCCTTCTCAAGCTCTCAAGTTTCAAAATGATCTCCCCATCCCCACGCCGTCTCCTGGTAGCGTACTCGTCAAAATCCAAGCTGCCGCGCTGAACCCCGTGTAAGCCCATTATGCAAACGTTCTCCCAGATCTTGACTTCCATACAACTCACGCGAACCCCTCTTCTCGTACTAAAAGAGGATATAAACTGATGAAACTGCTCCCCAACCTCATAGCGGGACGTCCGCATGTTACCGAGCATGACGTTGCGGGAGTCATCGCGAACGGAAATGGGACTGAATTTAAAGAGGGTGACAGTGTTTTGGGCCTTGTCGACAATAGTAGTAAGCTGGTCTTGACGGCTGGGAGCTCATGTTTCCGATAACCTTACTTGTTGCATTTTACGTGTCAGAAAAGCAGGGCGCGCTCGCTCAATATGCTGTCATTCCGGCGGAGGGCCTTGTTCACATACCACCCACCCTTTCTCTCGCTCAAGCTGCAGGGCTTTCGCTCGTTGGGCTCACCGCAGTTCAAGGCTTGGTCGATATCCTCCATATCAAAGCCGGCCAACGTATCTTCATCAACGGTGGGAGCTCTGCTGTCGGCGCTCTAGCCATTCAGATTGCCAAGACAGAGAAGTGCCACGTCACCACTAGCTGCTCCGGTGGAAAAATTGAAGGTGTAAAGAGCCTTGGAGCAGACGAGGTTCGTCGAATTGCGAAAAGCGCGTACCCAACTACAGGATTCTCAGCTGCTTCTCTTAGATTCTTGATTATACCGCTTCCCCGCTCTGGAATCAACTTTCCTCGGCCACTACACCTTACCAGTTTGATGCGATCTTTGATGCCGTGGGCACAACGGCGCTGTTCACTCACTCGAAAGCGTATCTGAGCCCCAAGGGGACATACGTATCAATTGTACCCGAGATGAATGGGGTTTTTGGTACCCTTTGGGGTCTCTTCGAGACGTCGTGCCGCCCGACTTGGTTGGGTGGTACGCCAAGAACTTTCAAGTACGAGTTTCGTCATTCTCAATGGTCCACCCAGGTTCTAAGCTATTTTGATAGATTCTTTTCTATGAAACCGTCAAAGAAGAATCTTCAATACCTCGCAGACCTTGCAAGAGAAGGTGAGATTGCTCTCCCTGATCTTTTGGTTGCACTATCTCACATGTATCCTTGTATAGGCAAACTCACCGTTCCTGTCGACTCTGAATACGCCATGGAAGACACTCTCAAGGCGTACGAGCGGCTCATGACCGGCCATGCTAATGGAAAAGTAGTAGTAAATATCACCCACTAATCATTCTTTTTGCTTCGCGCGCTGTCGTCTATTGTTAGTATACTTGCCGAAATTACGAGACTGTATTGCTTATGTCAGCGTGGTGCTTCGCGAAGCTAACTGGTGCTTAAGCCGCCAATGAATGGGTAGGTTGCAACGTGAACGACGACAACGATGACGGCGACGCCCATGAGCCCGCACCTGTCCGCTCGAGTGCGAGCGTGGTTTCTACGCATCCTCTTCTTCTCCGCTGCTTGTTATCTGTATCGATATTATGCCCACTGGCCTCACGAGCTTCCTCGCTATGATTCCATTGCCTCGGCGGAGCGCGCTCTGCCGCAGCACAACCTCTCGCTGCCGTTTCCTGAGGGTCAAGATGGGCGTTATGTGCGTTTTTCTACGCAAACAGCAGAACTTGGGTACAATAATATACTTCAAGAAATGTACGTAGGTTTCATGCAATGTAATCAATTGCTGCGAGGTTGAATTCGGTGTTACTTACTTATTTTTGACCGAAACGTGCAGCCTTCTTCTAAGTCACCTCGCCTACCTCTCCAATCGTGCATACGTCTTCCGCCCATTTCAATGGGCAATGGCGCACACGCCGTTTCACGTTCAAGGCGAAAGGCGCGCCCCGCGTGTGCCTCTCAGCGCACTCTTGGGTGGCCCGGTCACAGGAGATCCATGGGGACCAGGCGAAACGGCTCCCCGCGCCATCACAGACGAATGGTGGGAGGTCGTATGTCCCCCGGAACGACGTGTCCAGGTTGACGCCGTGGCTATAAAGCATAGATTCAACGATACGAAGGCAGACGGGCTTACACTCATGCGAAAATGGGCGAAACTACTGGGAGACACGCAAGCTAGTTGCGTAGAAATCGTTCCAGGCTCGGGAGGCAGCGCAGATGTAACGCAGACATTCGACTTTTGGTCAAGTCCTTTGCTTCTTTAGAGCTGTATAACAAGGTTCTGATATCTGGATGTGATTTCGTATCTTAGGCTCTTTGGCGATCCCCGGATTCTCACTCTATGGCCCTCGCTTTTCAAATCGCCCGCGATCACGCGGTTATACGCACCCCAGCCCGTTCGTGCTGCCCTCACGCGAAATTCCCGCCTTCTCGCTGGGGGTCCTGTAATCGAGGTCGATAACCACATCCCAGGGCTTATTGGCCTCCATCTTCGGCGAGGGGACTACGAAACGCACTGCAAACACCTATTCAAGTACAACTCCACCTTTGAAGCGTGGAATATGCTCCCGGGGCTGCGCGCGGAACCGCGGCCCAAGGGCGTCAGCGACGAAGAGTGGCACGCGCGTAGGTGTTGGCCCACTATCGACCAAATCGCCGAGCGCATGGCGACTGTGAAGAAGGCATATCCTGGGCTGGAAAGAGTGTTCTTGCTCACGAACGGCGACAAAGCCTGGGTAGCGAAACTCAAGCAAGTGCTGCGTTCCGCTGGATGGAAGGCCGTTGTCAGTTCGCTCGACCTGGATCTGTCTTATCAGGAGATTGGTTTGGGGCCTGCGATTGATATGGAGATTGCACGGCGAGCGGATGTGTTCATTGGCAACGGAGTACGTTCTCGTGCTTCGCGTTCGGTGGATTTCTACTCACGCTTCTCATCTGTCATCCAGTGGTCCAGCTTAAGCAGCAACGTCATTCTATTCAGGTTGACATCAGGAAAAACACCACAGAGCACATCTACTTGGTAACGCGATCAGCGCTTAGACGCCCGAGGACACATGTCTGAAGGCATCGCTGTCCCCTTCGAGATCTTGACCTACCCCCCGCACACATCCACCTAGTGTGCCACGGACGTAGACGATACCCCTTACATCACCTTTGTAATCCATATCTTTTGTAGCACGCTCTGTCCTTTTCCACCACATGTATTCACGTCTTTTTGTGGCAGGAAAAGGTATATACCCAACGAATACTTCAGATTTCTGCTTTTTCTTGTTTCCAGTATCTACAAATTACAAATTCAACCTCACGCGTTCTTGTTTTCTCCCTTTCACAGGCCAAACTTCCACCATACTGGCTGCCTCCCACAACCTCCCTCCCCGAGCCACATACTGGATCTCGCTGGTCAATGTCATAAAGCCTTCCACGTCTGCGGACAGTAAATCCACACCCGGCGGATAAACGACAAAGTCTGCTAGTTTGCCTGGAGTGAGCGAACCAATAGAGCTGAAAAGCCCAAGCGAGCGTGCGCCTGATCGGGTGGCGGATCGCAGAGTCTGGGTTAAAAAAGCGAGTATGGAGTTTAGGTCATACTCATCAAGGGAATGAATAGGTCGTACCTCGTAGTTAGCGAGACCGCCAGCTCGAGCAAATGCCATTTCAGCATGGTAATTAAGCCCGAGCGGGGGCTCTCCATGAGCACCGATGTTGGCTTCCAGACCCCGCTTGACGAGCTCGGCTGCTGAGCTGGAGGTGTTGAAGAGTGCGTACGCTGAACAAGAATCAAGTAAATGAGGCCCGTAAAGGATATCGGAATTTATGCTACTCACAGCTCTTAGGCCGTGCGGTTGACTCTATGACCCCCGCAAGAATATCGTGGCGCACGAAGCGACGAAGTCTGTCCGCATTATTATGTTAGCAGCGTGCACCATCATTGCGGGGACATGATAAAACTCGCTTAGGATCTTCTGCTACGTTTCTCGTGGCCCAAACCAACTGTTCCCCCAATGTGCCACCGAAATTGACTATGTGTGTAGGCGTGTAACCGGTCCCCGAAAGCGCGAATAATGTAAGGATGTCGTCGTAAAGAACAGGAACGGGAAGCGCGTGCTCGATCGTGGCCATTCCTAGTGAGGCATATTTAGCAAGGCGGCCGATTTGTCCGGTAGCAGCTTACCATCGATGATGTAAGTGATGTCCCAATCCCAGTTCATGCCCTGCTCAAGACTCTCAGAAAAGGGTCGAGAATCTGAAAGAATATGGGTTCACCACCCACCCCCTCGGGTACGGCCAACATAGATAAATTCTTAGCCGCTAATAACAATCTTTGCCGCGCCGCTCTGCGATACCTCTATATGAGTACCCGAAATTGACGCCGAAAGTGCTACTTATCTTACCTAGTTGGTAACTGATAATTTTTGTACGAGAAGCTCGATGCTCCACCTTCCACTTTGATACGCACCAGCGCTGAATGAGCCTCGGCCTCGTCAGCGATGTCCTGGTGAAAAGGAGCGCCGGCTGTAATGCCAATGGTTAGCTTTCACTCCGGCGTGTCAGAATCGGAGAGCAAGAGATACTTGCCCCCATAGATGGGCGTGCCAGTGTGATATAAACGGGGACCAAGCATTTTACCACTCTCGATCCGCTCGCGTTCAACGTAGCCATCACGATTATCCAGCATGGGGCTAGGACCATCGTGAGCTTAAGACTTTTTCCACAGATAGGCGACAGCTTACTTATGCATAGTCGTACAACCATACGCGAGGAAAGTCTCCATTTCCCATGAAACCGCGGGAACAGGCGTGGCAATCGCACCTCCCCAGTGGGCATGCGCATCAATGAATCCCGGCACAACATAACCTAGGTGGAGAATAGGTATACGTCAACGATCTCGATTTCGCAAACCGGTAAGCGCGTATATTCTTCTACCTCTCTGTGCATTGATGACCTTGGCGCCCTGTGGAATAGTAACATCTCCGTCCAATCCTACGGTCTCAAATAGTCCATCGCGCATGACAAGCGTGGCTCCACTCATAAGATCCTCGGCTTCGTTTCCATGGTGCATAGTTAGGAGTGTCGCATTTCGCACGGCTAAATAGGGCTGATTTGACGCAGCCAATGCCTCTCTCCGAATCCGCGCCTTTTCGGTCTGGTACCGGGCGTTGAGCTCCTGTACATGGAGGAGATGCCTGACACAGTCGATGCCGAAAGTGGACTGATCCTCGCGAATAGCTGAACTGCAGCTGTGCAATTTAGAAACCTCGAGAGCATGCAAATAAGGGCCTGGATAAGTTGATGGCGATCAATCAAGACGCAGAGCCAAGAAGGATTCGTATGAATCCACTTGCCAAGTAACCAAAACAACTTCTTCCCATCTCCGCTCCACGCAATGTCGTGTCCACCATCCAAACCAACCCGGGCTAGTCCTTTGGTAGCATTCCCGGGTTTGCTCCAGACGCCGTCTTCACCCAAGCTCTCACCAGATGCGATATAGATATTGAAAAGTTCAACAAACGCGACATTCTCCGCGGTGAGGCTGGCGGTGTTGCCGGTAGTCTGGAGAGAGGCGCCGGAAGAGGATTGTAGGGGAGCCACAGCAAGCTCTGTAGAGGCCTTCCCGCTAGCTAAGACATGCTGGACATAATCGCCTTTCGCATCTGGAGGGGACGCGAGGTCAATAGCGAAGGCGCGCTGTGGCTCTTGAACCAAGAGTGTCTTCGCGCCGTCCAAGAATCTGAGCTTCACAGCTGGTAAGTGCACGTCGGAGGTGACCAACTGGATATTCCGGATCTCGAGTGGATCGGCTGCGTGTCCAAAGATGGACTGATCCGTCTCCTCTGCGGGGAGAACGATATCGCCGATATAAATACCAGCACCCGCGGTGGCGACGATGTTTCCCGTTAGCAAGTCCCCGCCTAGCCTCGCAAACGCTATCCTCCGATTTTGGCCTTTGCATTGGCACAGAACAGGGGCATGGTACCTTCCGAGGGGTAAGCCGGTCACTGGATACGCCTTGCCTGACGCAAGAGAGGATAGTTCAAACGCGGTAAAATCGCGTGTCGACCAACGCGAGTGTAGCACGAGATGCGGGAGATGTGGAACGAAGGAGGGCGAGTAATAAGAGAGGGAAGGATCGGACACAGGGACCTTGGAGGGCTCAGTTACAGAGGAGGCCCCAGATGCCGAGGAACCGATGCTAATATCTTGAACGTAGGTCACTCCGGCCGCTTGAAACGCAACCCGAGTTCCAGTTTCGTCAACCACGAGCTCCTTGAAAGCCCGATGCCTTCCCTCATCCTTCGTTTCCTCTGCGACAAGATCCGTCTCGGGCCTGTGGGTTGCGGCTATGCGCTTCTCCACCTTCGCTTTCCAATTGAGCTTCCATGGCGTGCCACCTGCCACGCGCTCCCCAAGCGTGTTCACGGATAGCGGGACATGCCAAAGCGCGCCAGAAGCCCATATGATGATGGCAGAGTCGGTTGGCGTGAATGCGAAAGACGGGTAAGTTCCCATCGGGGCGGATATGACGGACAGATCGTATGTAAGCTCGGACCAGATATGCTGCAGCGTGCCAGATACCAGGTCCCTATAGCACAAGAACGAAAAGTAAGGTGAAAAACAATTTGGTGTGGATTGCAGTGCACTTACTTCAGAACGAGAACTTGTTTCTCCCCCGACCTTCGAACGAAAGCTAGCGTCCGTTCATCCCGAGAAAGAATAGGCCTGCTTGCCCCACCCGGCGTAGCGTCGACGAGGGTCTCAGTGCGACCGGTTGTGAGATTTTTCGAAAAGATCGCATATATCCCCTTGTGCACGTCTAACGAGATCAAAAGCAAACTTGTGATGAGGATAAAAAACGCTGAAAACAAAAGGTAGCATACTTTTGCTGTATTCGTACACTCCATTGGTGTCCACAACATTCATCGAATAAATCACCATGTCGTCGTCCTTCCAAATAAACTGCTCCCTCCCAACTTGCTGGTCACCGTACTGATTGGGAGTCCACCCGAGCGGCAAATTACGTCCGAGCAGCCTCTTCCCGCTATCAGGCTTGATCTGAATCTGTTCTTCCGCGGGCTGAGTATGAGATGATGGCGGAGGGACATCGTACTGCCAGCCCTCTCCGGCGGGGATGGTGCGCCAGCTCGTGTACCATTTCGTTGCAATGACGGTGCGACCGGAGGGATGGAAGTGGGCGTCGCTTACCCAGCGCCAGGTTTCGTTTGTGATACGTCGGGCTAAGGCCATGAGTATGAAATCAGTTCAACGAGAACCACGTATTCATGTAAGCCAACATACCTAAGAACCTTCCTTCCTCTCGTAACCTTGTCTCCTTTTCACCACCGCCTACATACTCTGTCTTATCATGCCGAGTCCCTTTTCTTAGATTCATATCTGCGCATCCAGTCCATGGGATAACCCATATGTTCTCCACGCCGAGCTCAGCATCAGACCTAAATACGAGACGATCCCCGCTGGGACTGAATCGCGGGTCGGAATCGTGAGGGATGCCCAAGAGTATGGGATGCGCGCGGTATGGCTCATCTCGCGATTGCTGCATTTTTTCGGATGCCGGAAGACAGTATAAGTCGCCGAGCATATCGAATACGATTTCCCCGCTCTTTGGATGGACGTCCAACCTACAGTGTTCAGCATGTCAAAAAATCAGGTTGCCCATGACGACTGGAACGTGCTTGCGATGGAGCTCACCTTAGCCATGTCCCTTCAGTAACTTCGTACTCGACTTTCCTGGCATACTCGTAATCCGTGCTGATATCCCACGGCATAGGCTGTCTGTATGGCCATACATCATCTTTCCACCCAAACGCAGGATCCTTCTCTTCCACAGCGCCGAGTATACGGTCGCATACAGTCCTGACGTTCCATCCCGCGAGCTTCGCGAAAGCGCGCCGCACCGAGCTCGCGGTGCATACAACATACAGAGAAATGAGCCCGATGACCACAAGTCGTACACGCTCCCTGGCCGCCAGGTTTGCGAAGCGGCGGGCTGATGCTCGAGCTGGGATAGCCTGTGCTGTTTCCATGGAGGTGGCTTCTTGCCTAGTCTCCTTCAAAGAAGAGAGTGCCATCATGGGCAGAGATGAACTTTTCGCCCACAATGTTCTCGTTACTGGCAGATATCAAGATTACTGGGGGAACAAAAATTGGTTTTGTGATCCTTCAGGCGGCAGCGACGAGTACTGGCAGCGGGACGCCTCAGTTGCTTGAATAAGCGCATGCATCCGCCTTGAACGATACTCGGGCTCATCATAGACGTTGACAAGCGAGTAGAACGCAGACATCTCAAGAAAGATCTAACAATGTCAAGACCTTCGAGCGGACATAGTAGTTACTTCTGGTAGTTCTCGCACGGATGAAAAATATATAGACCTGCGAGAGGTGATGTTTGTTTATAGTTACAACAATGCTATGGATGGGATGAAAGTGAAAGAATAGGGAGGAGGTAGCGTACGGAAAATGTGGCAGTAATGAGCGGAGAAGGTGAAATTTGTGTTATAATATAGAGAGAAGGGGTAGAGAAAGGTGTCCCAAGAAAGAGAAAAGGACAAGGCGAGAAAGAATAGAAGAGACAAAAGCAGCTCTAAACTCCCAGCTCGTAGCATATCTCAGAGCAGCCAGCCGAGCATTTCATAAACTTATGAGCGGCTCAAGGCTTGCGGAATTCACAAAGCACGGTGTAGATCGTGTTGAATGCGGTGTAAATCTCCTCTCGGATCTACGTGGCCGAAAAGGATAAGTAACAAATCGTGGTGTGTCCGCCGGCGAGGGGATAGTTACCTTTGCACCCGTGAGCACAATCTTGCCCGAGACAAAGATAAGCAGTACGACCTTTGGCTTGATCATGCGGTAGATAAGACCGGGGAAAAGCTAAGCAAGAGAAGATAAGCAAAAGGTAGCGATGATGAATGAGAAGAGGCGCACCTCAGGCTCGTAGCTGCTGAACTGTCCGTGGCTATATGCGAGACCTTCGAGACGGATAGGGAACCGTACATCGCAAGAACCAACAATGTTTTGAATTTTGAACTCCGAGAACTTGGCATCGAACCCCAATTTCTGAACTATGCGAGCATATTTACGGGAGGCAAGACGCGAGTCATCTTCAGACTTGGCGCCAGTGACGACCATCTTGCCAGAAGCAAAGATGAGGGCAGTGGTTTTCGGATCGCGAATACGCATGATCACAGCGGCAAAACGCTGGGCGATGTGTTTAATATCTTTGAAGGAAAGGAAGAGAAAGAAGGCGACACACCTTGGGATTGTACTCGGCGTTGCGCGCATGCAGAGCAATTGTTTTCAGATCCAGACGACAGTCGAGATTCACGGTGGCGACAATGTTTCTAGAAAGGCGGCAGCACGCGTTGGGGACAAACGAAGAACGAGCAGGGTGGAAAGAAAAAGAAGGCATTCAACATCGTGATTCATGAATTAATTACTTTCATACGCATGAACGCCACTTTCCACCGCTCATCCTTTCATTTGTCCCCCACGCACGAGAGGAAAAGAAAGGTATTCTCACTGGAGGGTTGGCACGATTCCCTCGACTGCAGTAATATGCTGCTGCTCAAGCGTGAGCGGGCGTGGGGTCGCGGCCACGCTCGCGGTGCCGCCCCTAGGGGGAGCGGGCGCCGGCGTCGGTGGGTAGACGGGCGTTGGCGGGGCGGGTGTCTGCGGCGTGTGGTGCGACGGCAATGCGGGGACGAAGAACGGGCGTTGCTGCTGCTGTTGTTGCTGCTGGGAGGTGGATGCGCCGGGGAGAGCCATCGAGTACGACATGATTATTTCTGGCGAATTTCTTTTCTTTTTTGCTGGTGGTGGGTGGCGCGATGCAACCGGATGCAAAAATTTTATCTGGAGGGGGGAGATGGACCGTTTTCGTTGCGAATCCCCCCGCCCTTATATACCCTGGGGATGTGGCTGTGCGGTGGAGGTTCGGCTATGTGCTGATTGGCCCACGCCTTGTGGGGGAGGATGAGTCAGCTCCTTATCTGCGCTTATCTGGGCCCGATGGGCCGGCGCTTGAAATTAACTTAAATACCGTAGGCCCCGACGGACAATGGCCGCCTCCCAACCACCACCATCGCAACCCCCGGGGCCTTCAAGCTTCAAGCCGTGGAGGACGACCTGGATGATGTCGCCAGAGCCGTTGTGCTCGAGCTACGGTTCGCCGGATATGCGTGGTGTGCCGTCACTACCGGTGGCGACACGCGCGCTTGTCACCCCGATCCGGCGCTCGTTTATGCTCCGAGTCCGGGGCATCGAGCTGGCGGCTGCCTCTCTGCCAAATCGCTCGTGCCGAAGGACCTGCTTGTTTTTATGGCGCTCAAAATTACTGAGACGCGGCCGCTGCTGCTTTAAGCCACAAGGGGGCACTTCACAGCTTTCCTCCTGTCTGCTGATGTGGCGGTGAGCTACAAAAGCAACCTTTGTGCAGGTGCGCTTCCCAAGGTCCTGAAGGAGATGAAGAGATGGTCCTCTCGACGTCGAACTTATTAACGCGACGACTGCGGCACTCGCTTCTTTTCCTTGAGCACCGCCTCAGATATTCTTGTGTTCGGCTTCGATGAGGTGTCAAGCCTGCAAATGTCGCGCACGTCATGGGAATAGAACATCTAATTTTCACGATTGTTCAGGCATCCTTTCTTGAGCACCACCTTAACTCCTAGGTCGTGGCCCTTTTCATTAATAAGAGTACATGTCCACTTATTCTCCGACGACATCAGTATTATCTTTATCGTCCCTCAAGTCACATTGCTCCTCTTCCACGGAGCATCCATCTTGGCTTTTCTTGACTGCAGCGTCAAATGACCATCGGAATATGGAACGTGTACCCCTTTTCCCTTGGGATCGATCCCATCTGAAGCTACAGCTTCACTTGCACGTGATAGCTGGTGCACTATCCTGTCTTATCTTATCGCGAGTTTCTGAGCTGCGCTTGATTTCATTTTGTGTCCTACTTTCGTGCTCTTACTACATTCGAAAGTATATCTCACCACCGGACCGTTCCGTCAACATATTGTGCACACGCTAACTTTCCGTGCGTACAAAGATCCCACGACTCACCTCACGCCCAAATGAGCGCGCGCAACATCGGGTGTAAATTTGCTAGCTAGTAGCCTCCCTCGTACCCCGTCCACGAGCCAAGGTACAGTTGGTCTACAGGGACGCGGGCTATCTGGCACCGCGGGGCTCCGAAGGAATGCGCGTGCACGATGTAGTCGATCATATTCAATGAAACATCGTGTATGAATATATAGACGTAGGCGAGGAGACCGTACCTCGCATTGACCTGCGAGTAGTGTTAATCGCCTCCTAGCCTGAGCCGCGTCCCATCCCGGGCATACCACCCATCATCGAGTTCAGCATCTGCATCATATTATTCAAGTCGTCCGACCCGGGTGGCCCGTTCATCCCTGGCATACCCGTCATATCGGGGAATCCACCCATCCCGGGGAATCCGCCCATGCCACCAAGTCCGCCCATCCCGCCAAATGGAAACCCTCCTCCCCCCATCATCTCTGCTGTGAAATCCTGTTCCTCCTTCGGGGACAACCCTCGGTGCTTCGGTTGTCGTAGGGCCACATCCTTGTCCCATCGGTCGACGTCCCCTACCACCTCCATCTCCGAGCACTTCACTTTCCACCCGTGGGCGCGCCAGAACACCGTGTTGATTATCGTTAGCTCGTAGCCCAATTTGATGAAGCTCTCGGCCCGAGAGCGCGCGAGCAAGAAAGTTGCCACGCCTTTGTCGGGGTCGAAATCGAACGTCGAGACGATTTGGAGTGAAGTTTCGCAATTCCTCGTGCCAACAAGGCGTTTCCGCGGGTCTAGGATGCCTCCGTCCAGGTCCTTTGGCAGAGCAAAGCCAAGTGCCAGGATGAAATGCGTCGGCGGTATCCTCTGGTCTGTTCGTGGAATGTATCGTTAGAACTGGACAAAACTCATGAAAAACAGCAAACTTGTAGCTTACTCATCAAGCCCATCTCCAATTGCATCCTCACGGCATACCGCACAATGCTATCTAGCGGAGGCAGCGTAGTGGAACATATGGGGAACAGCCTGGGCTCCCAGATTGCCGCTGCAACTTCAAACTCGGCAAGGAACGGCGTGGTGCAGACTGCGCAGGCTGGGTTGTACCGAACTGCAAGGGGGATCGGGGTGGCTTCGTGCGGCGCGAACCCGTTGGTCACTCTGTTCTCCAGGATGGATTCGACGACCTCAGCGAGGAGATGGGTTGGGCTGCGGCATGAGTTAGAGATGGTTGACAAGAAGATCATCGCATGTCAGCTTACTATCCAAGGCGTTTCAAAGTCTCCAAAACCCGGAAAAACGCGTGCACGTTCTGTGCCTCACGAATTGACATCGCATCATGGTACCTTTTATACCTCACCGGCAACACCGTTTTGATAAAGACCGTGTACAGAAACATAAGCATATGAGGACGGCTGAGTCGGCTGGGTGGGGTTTCGAGTCGGCGGAATGTGTGATAGCAGCCAGCGTAGCTAGGCGCACAGCAGAGCTGAGCGCCATACGCAGCAGGCGCTTCAGCGAGTGTCACTGCGGCGTATCTTGGATTGCACGTCAGCAAAGGGCGCCAGAGCGCGAGAGTTTGTAGCAACGTACGTCCATAGAGCTGAGTCGAGACCCTTGGCGAACTCTACCATAAATTTGCCCTCCCACGCGTTGGAGTTGAGAAGAGAGCAGCTAGTAAAGTAGGCAGACGGGTGTGCCTTCAGCAGCGGGATGGCGCTCGTGAAACTGGCCAGATACCCGCCGCTACACATATTCCGTCAGCGAATGAGGGTATGAAAAATAGGGTCATCGCTCACATATAGTCGGGCACGTTAGACGCGTGAATTCGGTCGAAGAGCACCGGGAAAGTCTTGTCCCTCGATAGCGTGCGCATCCTTATTCCGTCCATGACTTCATATCCATCGGCACACATAACCTCCAATTTTAGTCCGCCAGATTTTCGTGCTCGCAAACGTGCCATGCCGTCCGCAACCAATTCGAAGAAGACCGCCGAGAAGTGATAAATGCAGTCATGGAACTTGGGCGGACATTTGTACCCAAGGTAATCCGGAAGCATGCGTTGGACGCCTTGGAAGGGGCAATGGCAACTTTCGATATCTGAAATATTCATCCTGGTAACGAAGTAATTTGTCATGATAAGCGTCTTTGCGGCATGAAAAGTACGCACCAAATCTCGTCACGTATGGTGTAATTTGGAATCCACCGTTTGCTAATGGCCTGATGCGCAGCTGCGAGTGTCTCCTTACGAGGTATAGACCGCCCAGCGCGAATAACTTTAAACACTTTCTCCAACTCCTCTGGCTCCTTGGCATGCGCAGGGGGAACCATGACTTTCAAGGTATCAAAGGCTTCGCGTTCTACAAAGCTGTTAGGGGCGTTTTCCATTCTGGCGAGCTCCTCCGGGGTGATTTGGGTTAGCTGGTCGATGTAATCCTCGAGGGATAAACCCCTTTCTTGCGCTTTCTTTGTGTGAGAAGCCCGTTCCACAGGATCCTCCAGCATGCGCTTGCGCACACTAGCAATTGCATCCAGATCATCCAGTCGTTTTTTCGCCTGAAAGCGCCCAGCTGAGCATGAGGTAACTCGTGTACAAGACTAGAAAAGAAAAGAGCATACCATGAGGTCGGTGATTTCCGCAGGAATCCCGGTGGTTGTCATATGCCCATTTGGAATACCGGGGTCGCTATCAATTCTACAAGGGTGTCAGCGGCGGAAAGAGGTAGTACTCATGAGAAGAGCGCACTTGGAGGGCAGCATTCCTTGGAACGTGATCGCCTAAGTGGACTGTAGCATAAGCTACGTTTCTTTGAAGCATGGAAAGCCCTCTCACCGTCTTTCCTTTTTCAATCCAGAATTTCAGCTTTGGAATCATTGACTCAGCCGTTTTTGCGTCGACATAAAGCCAATCGCACTCTAGGGCCTCTCCCTTTTCGGCGGCTTGCTTGACGCTGTCATACAGCGTATTGAGTTGCTCCTCGAGTATGGCGTTCGCAGCTGGTGGCATCGTGGTCCCCCAATAGACGTAGTGCAGCATAAGGAACAAGTCCTTTGCTCGCGGGTCATCGGACCTGACTGACGACGGGATCTTGGAAAGCTCGTCCAAGGCCATAAGCATTACGAGATCTCTGGCGAGTGCAGTGGGGTGGATATCGATCTAGTAACGCAAGCAATATCATGGGCAAGGGAAATAGACCGGGTAGATATAGCACTCACAAGACAAAAGTGCGCTTTGACCAGTTGTGCAGGGTCCCTGTCCCCAAGGTTCTTGAGGTCGACTCCTATATCTGCGAGACTCACGAAAAGATGCCGTGCATCGCCAATCCCAACGAAGATGGCGGAGAAGTCGAACGGCTTTCCGTCTCTGGGGACACCCATGTGAAACTGCTTCTCGTAAGGGTGAGGCTTTCCATCTTTATCGTTGCTATCGCGCTGGCGGCGGAAGATGGATTCGGCATCGTCATGCCCAACGCCATAGCTGATCTCAAGATCGTTGAGATTAATGTAACCGGGTATTGCATACTCATCCTGACTCACTGCTCGAGAACGCGTCTTATCCGCTGTCGATAGCGCGGTAGAGAGGCAATGCGAAAGTTCGCCAATTCTTCGGTGCCTTGCGCGATACGAGCGCGACGAAGCGCAGCCTTCTGAAATTCGCCATTTTCCAGCTCCTCACACGCAGCTTTGGCCTGGTCAAGATAGGTAGGATCGTCCGCATGAAGGAAAAGAGCAAGTTTGGCGCGCCGGATCACAAGCTTCGCACGCAGTACGGCGCCACTTGCATCTGTTGTCGCGATGAGCGCGAGGCCTTTGTTGCATGAGTCAAATGCGTCTGCGTAGTGTCCCGCTTCGAGCTGAAGGGTGCGGGCAGTTTCGATATTAGAGAAGAATGAGGTTAATGGCGAACGCTATAGCATGTGCTGACCTGCGCTGCCGAAAGGTTCGACAAGTATACCTATATCACGATGGTTTCAATCGACATGGAGAGTAAGGGCGGATGATGACACCAGTACAGGACTTACCGGCTCCGTGGGTTGCAGCGCCGCCGCAGCTTTATATAGTTTGATAGCTTCATCATGCTCCAGAGCTTTATATTTCTGGTTACCCTTGGCCTTGAGTGCGTCGGCCTTCGCTTTCGCCTCGAGTTGGGATTTGGAGGAAGGTGCCATATTTCGATTAATATCTGCTGCTGCGGTGCTTCTACATATATTGAGCACCATTGATCAGCGCGCCACATCCGAGTTCAAGTAAAAACACCTACAGAGAGGCTCACTCTGGGGTGGTGTACTGAAGAACCCCAGGCGATGACCTGAGACGTACGTGGTGAAAATTGAAATTCGAACACAAGTCCATATACAAGCTTAAATAAGATGCCGCTAGTGAACCGTGCGCAACTTCCTACCGACACGCTAGCTAGTGAGGCTTACCTTTAACAGTCTTAGTTTTTGTATAATTTTGAGTGCCCTAGGGCAGCATGCAGGCTTATCGGTCAGTCCCACTGTTTCCATCACCCCGATCATATATGAGAACTGGAGGGGTTTGCGGTCACCGATGGATAGGACAAACTGACACCCTGACACGCGTACAGTTACATTAATGTTTGAACGTATAAATTCCATTACATAAGAGATGTTACCATACAAGTTTAATACCTTGTAAGCTGTATCTGCGGGCCTGAGCCACTGCCAGGTCACATCCCAGACATGCCGCCCATCATCGAGCTAAGCATCTGCATCCATTGAGCTCGACCATTTCAAGAGGCCCGCCCATCCCTGTCATTCCTCAGGAATCCGCCCAGTCCGGCCTCCCTTTGGACCGAGATACGTCTGATCGCATCATGTCATCCAAAAATTCACTTTCCTCCTTCGCGGACAACTCCCGGTGCTTCGGTTGTCGCAGGGCCACATCCTTATCCCATCGATCGACGTCGCCTACCACCTCCATCTCCGAGCACTTCACTTTCCACCCGTGCACCCGCCAGAACACCATGTTGATCATCGTTAGCTCGTAGCCCAACTTGATAAAATTCTCGGCTCGAGAGCGTGCGAGGAGGAAAGTCACGACGCCTTTGTCGGGGTCGAAATCGAACGTCGAGACGATTTGGAGCGAAGTTCCGCAGTTTCTCGTCCCGACGAGGCGTTTCCTAGGGTCCAGGATTCCTCCGTCCAGGTCCTTTGGCAGAGCAAAGCCAAGCGCCATGACGAAATGCGTCGGGGGCATCGTGTAATCTGTTGGTAAGATGTGTCGTTTAGACAGGAGAGAGTTTATGAGAAGCGAAAAACAGCAAAATTACTCATATGTTCCATCCCCAGGTCCATCTTGACGGCATACCGCACAATGCTATCCAGGGCCGGTAGCGCGGTAGAACATATGGGGAACAATCTGGGCTCCCACATTGCCGCTGCCACTTCAAACTCGGCAAGGAATGGTGTGGTGCAAACCACGCATGGTGAGTTGTGCCGAGTTTCAAGGGGAATCGGGACAGCGTCGTGCGGCGCAAACCCATTGGTCACCCTGTTCTCCAGGATGGATTCGACGACTTCGGCGAGAAGGTGGGTTTGACTGCGGCTTGAGTTAGGGATAGCTGACAAGATAAGCACTCAGATATTCACTTACTATCCAAGGCGTTTGACTGTCTCCAAAACCCGGAAAAATGCTTGTGCGTTCTGCACTTCACGGATTGACAAGGCGTCGTTGTAACTTTTGTATCTTACCGGCAACACCATTCTGATGAATACCGTGTAGAGAAACGTAAGCAGATGAGGGCGGCTGAGTCGGCTTGGCGGGGTCTCGAGCCGACAGAACGTGTGATAGCAGCCAGCGTAGCTAGGCACACAACAAATCTGAGCGCCATACGCAGCAGGCGTTTCAGCAAGCGTTACGGCGGCATAACTTGAACTGCATGTCAGCGAAGTATATCTATGCGCTAGAGCTTGCAGCAACGTACGTCCATAGAGCAGAGTCGAGACTCTTGGAGAACTCTGCCATGAGTTTGCCCTCCCATACGTTGGAGTTGAGAAGAGAACAGCTAGTGAAATAAGCAGCCGGATGAGGCTTTAGCAGGGGGATAGCGCTCGTGAAATTGGCCAGATAGCCGCCACTGCGTGGGGATTGTCAACGAGCCAGCACCTCAAAAATAAAAAGGTGTTACGTACATGTAGTCGGGCACATTGGATGCGTGGATTCGGTCAAATAGCACCGGGAAGGTCTCGTCTCTCGATAGAGTGCGCATCCTTATCCCATCCATGGCAGCATACCCATCGGCACGCATAACCTCTATTTTCAGTCCGCCAGATTTCCGCGCTCGCAGACGCTCCATGCCGTCTGCCACCAGTCCGAAGAATACTGCCGAAAAGCGATAGATGCAGTCCTGCACCTCGGCCGGGCACTTATATCCAAGATAGTCCGGAAGCATACTTTTGACACCCTCGAACGGGCAGTGGCAGTTTTCTACATGACACATGTTCATCCTAGCAACAGAGTAAGTCGTCATCATAGGTATCTATGTGGAATAAGACACGCACCAAAGCTCGTCAAGTAGAGTGTAATTCGGAATCCACCGTTCGCTGATGGCTCGATGGGCAGCTTCCAGCATCTCTTTACGTGGTATGGACCGCCCGGCGCGAATCACTTTGAACACTTTCTCCAACGCCTTTGGCTCTTTGGCATGGGCAGGGGGAACCATAACTTTCAAGATATCGAAGGCTTCGCGTTCCATGAAGCTGTTGGGGGCGTTTTCCATTCTGGCGAGCTCTTCCGGGGTGATTTGGGTTAGCCGGTCAATGTAATCCTCGAGGGATAAACCCCTTTCTTGTGCCTGCTTTGTGTAAGTAGCCCGTTTCACGGGATCTTCCAGCATGTGCTTGCGCGCATTAGCAATTCCATCTAGATCATCCTGTCGTTTTTTTGCCTGAAAGTGCCCCGCTCAGAATGAGGGGTATCTAGTGTACAAGACCGGAAAAGTACATACCCGAGCATCCGCGATGTACGTAGAATCTCCAGTTGGCGGTCGGTGCCCCGGTAGAGGGCCGGGATCACTCTCAATCCTACAAGGCTGTCAATAGTGGAGAGGGGTAGCGTTCAAGAGGACCACTTGGAGGGCAAGATATCTCGGAATGTGGTCGCCTGGGCCGGGTTCCACATAAGTTAAATTTCGCTAACCGAAGTAATTCTCCCTTACTGTCTTTCCTTTTTTGATCCAGAATTTCAGCTTTGGAACCACCGACTCAGCCGTTTTGTGGTCAACGTATAGCCAGTCGCGCTCGAGGGCCTCCCCCTTTTTGGCAGCCTGCTTCACGCTGCTATACAGCCCACTGAGTTGCTCCTCGAGTATGGCATTCGCAGCTGGCGGCATCGTAGTTCCCCAATAGACGTAATGCAGCATAAGGAACAAGTCCTTTGCTCGCGGGTCGTCGGCCCTGACTGACGATGGGATCTTGGAAAGCTCGTCCAAGGCCATATGCACTATCAAATCTCTGGCAAGTGCAGTGGGGTGGACATCGATCTAGAGATATATGTAGCTTCATGAATAAGGGGAATAAGCTCGGTGAACATAGTACTCACGAGACAAAAGTGGACTTTAACCAGTTGTGCAGGGTCTTTGTTCCCAAGGTTCTTGAGATCGACTCCTATGTCCGCGAGACTTACGAGAAGATGCCGTGCGTCACCAATCCCAACGAACATGGCGGAGAAGTCGAAAGGCTTTCCGTCTCTGGGGATGCACATGTGAAATCGCTTCTCATTAGGGTGAGAATCTCCATCTGCAGGCTTTTCGTCATCGTCGTTTTGTACGCGAAAGATGGAGTTGGCCTCGTCGTGTCCGACACCATAGCTAACGCAAAGATCAATAATGTGAATGTAGTCCCGTATGAAAAGGTTGAGAACCGAGTTTTGACTTACTGCTCGAGAACAGGCTTCCTTGGCTGCCGATAGCGCGGCAAGGAGGCGATACGAAAATTCGCTAGCTCTTCGGTGCCTTGTGCAATACGAGCGCGGTGGAGTGCAGCCCTCTGAAATTCGCCGTTTTCCAGCTCATCGCATGCAGCTACGGCCCGATCAAAATAGGTGGGATCGACCGCATGAAGGAAACGACCAAGCTTGGCGCGCCGAACGATAAGCTTCGCACGCAGCGCAGTCCCACCTGGATCTGTTGTCGAAATAAGCGATAGGCCTTGGTTGCAGGAATCAAATGCGGCAGCGTATTGTCCCGCTTCGAGCTATATCATAAGGGCAGTTTTAATGTGAGTTTAGTGGCAAGGGGTATGGCTTGCTCTGACTTGTGCCGCCGAGAGGTTCGACAGGTATACCTATATTGCAACGGGTGGTTTAGCTCGTTGTGGAAACTAAGACAGGCCCTGCAGGGCTTACCGGCTCAGTGGGCTGCAGCGCCGCGGCGGCTTTATACAGTCTGATCGCTTCGTCATACTTTAGAGCTTTGTATTTCTCGTTACCTTTCGCCTTGAGAGCGCCGGCCTTCGCCTTCACCTCGAGCTGGGACTTGGAGGAAGATGCCATACTCGGCGATACTTAATCAATGTCTTCGCCTTCCATTAGATTGAGCACCGCTGGGCAGAGTATCACGCTTCGAGTTCAGTCGAACACTTACAAAGAGGCCCCAATTCTGGGATTGTCTATTCAGGAGATTTATCTGGAGTTCCAGGAGATTGGGAGTGGAGTTGAGAACATCGGGACAGCCTCGGCCGGAATTTGCAAATGACTGGCTAATCGCCGCATTAGCCGCTAGCGTCAAGAGTCTGCTACTTACTGCAGCCGCACGTCTATGATGGATTGATGGGTTTTTCGCTCACTGCTAGTACGTATACTACTAGGCACCCCAGGCTGGCGCTCAGATGGGCGCGCGCGCATTAGCGGGTGTAGACCGACGGAGCTCATAGATATCGTTCTGCCCCCGAATGATGGTACCACGTACGATACATCTGCTCATGTTTCGAGCATGGCAGCTGAGTCGCGGACACCCGACGCGATAAAAATCTCGGTACAAATTTAAAGCAACCAACTGGATTTAAGACAGCAGAGTGCGTATGAACATACGAATTAAGATAAGTAACCTACATCAGTCTGCGAGGGAGATCAATCATCTTCTAGCCTAACATCCCGGGTATGCCTCCCATCATCGAGCTCAGCATCTGCATCATGCTATTAAACTCGTCCATGCTGGGCGACCCGCCAGCCCCGCCCATCCCTGGCATTTCTGGCATGCCTGGAAATCCAGGAAATCCACCCAACCCGGGAAATCCGCCCATCCCTCCAGACCGAGTTAAGTCTGATCGCATCATGACTTCCATAAAGTCTCTTTCCTCCTTTTTGGACAACTCCCGGTGCTTCGGCTGTCGCAGGGCCACATCCTTATCCCATCGGTCGACGTCGCCTACCACCTCCATCTCCGAGCACTTTGCTTTCCAGCTGTGAACCCGCCAGAACGCCGTGTGGATCATCGCCACTTCATACCCCGCTTTTATAAATCCCTCGGCCCGAGACTGCGCTAGGAGAAAGGTGACAACGCCTTTGTCGGGGTTAAAGTCGAACGTCGAGACAATTTGGAGGGAGGTTCCGCAGTTTCTCGTCCCGACGATGCGTTTCCGCGGGTCTAGCACGCCTTCGTCCAAGTCCTTCGGCAAACCGAAAGCTAACGCAAGCACAAAATGTGTCGGGGGTAACTTGTGATCTATCGACATGATAAGTCATTGGCTCGAACGGAGGTTTTTTTCCTTCGAGGAACAGCAGACTTACTTATGGGATCCATCCCAAACTCCATTTTCACAGAATAACGCACAATGCTGTCTAGCGCAGGTAAGGTGGCTGAACATATGGGAAACAGTCTCGGCTCCCAAACTGCTGCTGAGACTTCGAACTCGGCCATAAAAGGCACCGTGCAGACCACACATGGGGGGTTTTGCCGGGCTGAAAGAGGGATCGGGGCGGCATCGTGCGGCGCAAACCCGTTCGTCACTCTGTTCTCCAGGATGGATTCGACGACCTCGGCAAGGACATGACTTTGACTGCGCTTTGGGTTAGATATAGGCTAACAAGAACATTGCCCGAATGTTGGCTTACTATCCAAGGCGCTTCAGCGTCTCCAGCAGTCGGAAAAACGCTTGCACGTTCTGCACCTCACGAACTGCCGCAGCTGCGCCGTATCTTTTATACCTTGCTGGCAGCACCGTTCTGATAAATACCGCGTACAAAAGCGCGGTTAACTGGGAGCGGCTGAGCCGAGTCGGTGGCTGCTCGAGCCGACGGAACGTGTGGTAACTGCCAGGGAAGCTTGGCGTACAGGAGAGCTGAGCGCCATACGCAGCAGGTACTTCGGGAAGCGTTACTCCGGCGTATCTGCAGCTGCATGTCAGCAAAATATGCAAGGGTGTGAGCGCAAATGGCTACATACGTCCACAGAGCTGAGTCTAGACTCTTGGCGAACTCCTCCATAAACTTGCCCTCCCATACGTTAGCATTGAGGAGAGAACAGCTTGTAAAATAGGCAGATGGCTGAGCCTTTAGCAGTGGGATGGCGCTCGTGAAATTGGCCAGATACCCGCCGCTGCATAAAAGCTGTCAGCGAACGCAAGCCCCAGGAGCTGAAAAAGATATCACTTGCACGTAGTCGGGTACATTGGATGCGTGGATTCGATCAAACAGCACAGGGAAGGCCTCGTTTCTCGATAGAGTGCGCATCCTAATCCCGTCCAGAGCGGCATATCCATCGGCGTGCCTAACCTCTATTTTCAGTCCGCCAGATTTCCGCGCTCGCAGACGCTCCATGCCGTCTGCCACTAATCCGAAGAACACTTCCGAGAAGTGATATATGCAATCCTGCAGCTCGGCAGGGCATTCATACCCAAGATAATCCGGAAGCATGCGCCGGACGCCTTGAAAAGGGCAGTGGCAAAACTGCATAGGTGTCATAATCTCCCTGTTAAAAGAGCATGGGCCGCTTTGAACATCAGAGTTTGTAGGGGATAAGGCGCGCACCAATGCTCATCGAGCAATGTGTAATTCGGAATCCACCGTTTGCTAATAGCTTGATGGGTGGCTTCAAGAATCTCATGTGAAGGTATGGACTGCCCACCGCGTATGGTTTTGAACACCGTTTCCAGCGCTTTGGGCTCCTTAGCATGCGCAGGAGGGACCATAACCCTCAAAATGTCGAAGGACTGGCGCTCCACGAGGCTGTTAGGAGCATTTTCAACCCTGGCGAGCTGCTCCGGAGTGACTTTGCTAATACTGTCAATGTAGGCATCGAGGGATTCACCCCTTTCTTTCGCCTGCTGCGTGAAAACAGCACGAGCCTCGGGGTCTTCATATGCGCTCGTACGCAAGTGAGCAATCGCATCCAGACCGTGCTGATGTCTCCTCGCCTAGAATGACCCGTCGAATTCGGGCAATTCACGCATGTGACGGAGAAAGAACTTACCAGAATCTCAGAGGCACTAAGAGGATTTCCCTCCGCCGCTGGCATAAACATAGGCGGAAGACCGGGATCGCTGTCAATTCTAGAAGGTTGTCAGTGGCGGAAAGGCACGGTTTTCATGAGAAAGGCACACTTGTCGGGCAAGATTTTTTGGAATGTGGTCGTCTGAGCCAAGGGTGATATGAGCCAAATTCTCGTAAGAGTGAGGAAGGTCTTCGTACCGTCTTTCCTTTTTCGATCCAGAATTTCAGCTTTGGAATCAGCGACTCAACCGTTTTCGCGTCAACGTATAGCCAGTCGCGCTCGAGGGCCTCTCCCTTTTCGACTACTTGCTTCACGCTTTCGTACAGCGCATTGAGTTGCTCCTCCAGTATAGCATTTGCAGCTGGTGGCATCGTAGTCCCCCAGTAGACGTAATGCAGCATGAGGAGCAAGTCCTTTGCTCGCGAATTCTTGGGCCTAGCTGTAGATGGGATTTTGGAAAGCTCGTCCAAAGTTGTAAGCACTAGGAGATCTTTGGCGAGCGTAGCGGGATGAATATCAATCTAGTAACATCATGAGCAAGGGAGGCGGGTCAGGTAAGTGTGACACCTACGAGACAAAAGTGCACTTTGACTTTTTGCGCGGAACTCTTATTCCCAAGGCTTTTAAGGTCAACCCCGACGTCCGCGAGACTCACGTAAAGATGCCGGGCGTCACCAACCCCAACGAAAATGGCGGAGAAGTCGAACGGCTTTCCGTCTCTAGGGATGCGCATGTGGAACTGCTTCTCGTAAGAATGAGGTCTTCCCTTTGTACTCTTCTCGCTGTCATCGCGCTGGACGCGGAATATGGAGTTGGGTTCGTCGTGTCCGACACCAAAACTAATACAAAAGGAGGTCAGTATGAAGGTGTATGCGGCCAGTTGGGCCCGACTTACTGCTCAAGAAGGCGCCTCATGGGCTGCCTATAACGCGGCAAGGAGCTAACCCGGATATTCGCCAAGTCTTTGGTGCCATGCGCAATACGAGCGCGATGGAGTGCGGCCTTTTGAAGTTCGCCGTTCTCGAGCTCCTCGCACGCAATTTTAGCTTGGTCGAGATAGGTAGGATCGTCTGCGTGGAGAAGAAGAGCGAGCTTGGCACGACGGACGAGGAGCTTTGCACGCAGCGTGGCCCCACTCGAATCTGCTGTCGAGATGAGCGATAGGCCTTTGTTGCACGAATCAAACGCGTCAGCGTATTTTCCTGCTTCAAGCTACATCACAGAGCGGTCTCAAAGTCAGAAACGAATAGGTCTCAATGCTGCAGTACTATATTCCGACCTGTGCTGCCGACAGGTTCGACAAGTATACCTATATCGAAGTGGATTCGATGTGTTGGTGGAGAAAAGCAGATAACCCTGCAGGGCTTACCGGTTCTGTGGGTTGCAGTGTCGCCGCGGCTTTATATAGCTTGATTGCTTCGTCGTATTCCAGCGTTTTATATTTTTCGTTCCCCTTCGCCTTGAGAACGTCGGCCTTTTCCTTCGCCTCGAGCTGAGACTTGGTGGGAGGCGCCATACTTGGTGGTATCTGCTCCGTCCATATTGAGACACGAGCCGCGCGCCGTTGAGCAGAACGTTGCAATATTCCAAACTCAGCTAAACACCTACAGAGTGGCACAAATCCCTGGGTTGTCTTCTCAAGAGATTTAGCTGGAGTCCCACACGATGGATCGAAGTCGGGAGTGGCGTCGAAGGGATGAAGTTTGGGCTGAACATATGGTGCCCACAAGTTTCATAAACTCAAGATCTAGCATCCGCGAGTCTGGCGGTGCCGAGTGCGAACCGTGCGTGCCCCGTTCTCTTATCCGTTAGCGAGCGGAGCTTACTGGGGACTTACCTTGAGTGATTTTGAGTTTTTATATAATTATGAGCGATACACAACGGCGCGCGCCGCGGGCATCACCAGAAGATCTGACTTGGACCACGAAAACACTTGCAGATCGGAAGCGAGCAGCTCAAGAGTTTATGAAATCAAGGCTAGTATACGCTCATAATCTTCCCGGACACCCTCAAACGTCTCCTGCAGCTTCTCGATCCTCTCCTCCTTTTCGAGCATGACCATGATTTCCTAATAAAACCGGGGAAGATCGTTAGAGTGAGAGGCGAATGAATCGTGGGTGTCATACTTACATAGTTGAACCGATACAGTCGTTCTTTGACCTATGAGGCGAGAAGTCAGCAAATATCGCGGCTCCATAGGCAAATATACAAACCTGTAGGCGGAACGCACGAAGGGCCTTGGAATCTGAAGGGTTGAGTCTTCGGAGGATAAGCATCTCCACAAGGCGTTCAAATTGCCGCTAGGATGGATGAGGGGTGATCAAGGCGAGTGGCTTTGACATAACTTTACAGATTTCACTCACCGGGGCAATTTTCAATTTCCTCCTCCACTCTTCGACCCAGACCTTCGCTGCTGGCGGACCGAGTTTACCTTTCTGCCCCGCTCCTTCCCCATATGCCATACTGAGGAATTTCTCGTGGCCTAACAGCATTCGCAAGTCACATTTATCCCTAAGGTCTTCGAATGCCTCGCTGGGATCCTCGATAGTTAACTCGGCGATCAAAGGGTTCTGCACTGCGTATTGGTATATCGCATTGTACAAGGATGCTTTTGAGAGAAAAGTAAGTCCGTGATGCGTCAGTGTGTCGTGGATCTGAATACGAACCTCCGTGACCCTTCGCTTGAAATGGCGGAAGGATAACAAACTGGCTTTAGATGATGTATCAGTGCCCCGCAAAGGCAGCGACGGGTATACGAAGAGGGCTATACCTGAGTCTCATTCTCACTTTATCAGGCCAGCAATAGAATGGGTACAGTGTCGAGTATCCCACAAAATGATATGTTTCGGTGCGATTTGTGTCCTTTCTCCGACGGCGCTCATACCTGAATCGAAGTGTCTAGTTAGAATTATCACATGTAGACTTGAGCTAGAGAGAGGTGGTAACGCACAACACCATAAACTCCCACTTATCTTCATCCTCCTGGATATAAGACCCAGCCTCGATATACAGCAGGATAAAGACCTGCATCTTGCGGTGATAGGGCCTGAAGCCTGGAGTTGCCCAGGTTGCCTGTGTGTAAAATCAGAAAAAAAATCCAATGGAGGACGAATTAATGGCGAACAGGGACGTACTTTGTACACCTCGTAGACGACTGCATCGTCACTATCTTCGTCGACCGGCTCATCCTGCTTTGTCTTCCCCTTACCACTTGTTGTTGCGCGACGCGTGTACGAGTACACTTTCTCCCCCATCGGCTTGAACGTAGTAGCGTCTTGCTCGACACGCTTTACAAACTGCTCCCGGTCTTTATAATAATCTGTCAGGGCAGAAGCTCTGGTCAGAGCGGCCCGTTGAGCAGAAAAGAAGCCTGCGAAAATCGAGATGGGGGAGATAGAACGGGGACCCACCAGGCGGGATAAACTTGAACAACGTCCCCTCCACATCGTCTGCAGTCGATACCGGTAATTTCGCAGACGAGGATACTGACAGATACTGCGCGAGCGATCCCGATGCGAAAGATAGCTGCATGAAAAATAAAACAAAGGAGGCAAGAAATTAGTCCCGCAGCGTACGAGGGGCGGTGTCACGGGACCCAGAAATAAATAACATACGTCTATCCGCAGGTCCTGGTACCCGTATATCTTCTCCTCATCGCCGAAAATCTACGTCGCGTCAGGAATGAGTCTGCGTGGAAGTGGGAAGAGTGGCGCCGACGTACGGGATACGTGAATCGCGGGTGGAAGACCTCCAACGCCTCCTCTCCCTCCATGACATCTGCATCCTCCTTGCCACGCGCTGCGCACACGCGACAAATTAGTACGATAGACCAAGAAAATAGCGGGAATGATAATGATTTTACAGAGTCGAAGGCAGAGAGCTTGGTTCGCGTCCGAGGTCCAATCCGCCATCGTAGACGGATTCTGAACAAACTGCAGCGAGCTGTGACGCGTGTTGCAACTCAGATGCTGTTTGTTTGACCAGCGCTGGGCTTATTTCAAGGGGCGCGCCGCGTGCTCATCTCAGAATGATTCAATAGTGAAAGGCGGAGGCTGAAAAGTATCGTATGTAATGGTTTTATTCCTTGAACTATTCCCCTTGTGCATGTCCTCATTGCTCAATACAACAACCACTACAGAGTTTTTGACGACTACTAGGTCTACCGCATGGTGACCAACTCTGCCATGGAGCAATTGGGTCAGTGCTCGCAAATAATTTGAGATAGGAAAGCTACCTTCGGCGGAGCTGTGGAGATAGCACACGATTAGATGAGTACTGTGATTGTGCAGGATTAACTAGGGCAAATAAACATACGTAGGGTGAATTGCGACGGTATCGTCAAAGTCCTGTTTGCGAGCTGATGTGTGCAAAAGGGAGATATTAATGAATCGTTGACGTTTACGTTTAACATAATGTAAAAACCCACCGCCCATCTTGATCGCGACGCCAAAGCCTTGGGTGATCTCGTCGCTCCCCATACCAATAATATGGAGCCCAACAACCTTTTCGTCCTCACCGGCAACAATAAGCTTGTAGACGGTTGGTTCCTTGTGTGCCTCGTCATCGTACATGGCGAAATACATGGCGCGGAAGGAAGACTTGTCTAGATCGGCGAAAGTCGTTGTCAATGCGCGGCACACAGCAGAAGCCGGGTTTGAACTTGACCAACAGATTTTGATCGCGCTATCGCCGTACTTGGCGCGAGCTTCGGGCTCAGTCAAGCCAACGGTCCCAATAGTTGGGTGGCTATAACAACATAGTCGTAATTTGATCTAGGATCAGATGTTCACATGAGCGATGATCATCAAGATAGGCAAACGTACGCGAAGACGACGGTAGGGATGTTTTCATAGCTGAGTTTGTCGTTCTTGAATTTCTCAGGGCCGAAGAGCCTGTTGGAAAGTCGTCTGCCGGCAGCGATGGCGACGGGCGTGAGCAACGCCTTGCCCGCGACATCGCCAACAGCGTAGATATTGGAGGCCGAAGTGTTCTGGTATTCGTCGACCGTGACGTCTCCATGTTGGTTGACCTTGACCCCAACGTCTTCGAGACCAATGTCCTTGGTCATGCTGCGGCGGCCGATAGCCCACAAGAGCGTGTCGACTTCGATGGTTTGGCCATTGTTCAAGTGTACAGTGAGCGGGCCGCCCTTCGTACCCTCGACTTTGATAACCTGAGTCTGCTTGTGGATCTTGATCCCGGTGTGCTCCATCCACGGTGTAATCGTGTCCTGGATGATGGGGTCGAACGTGCGGAGGACCTTGTCCTTGCGGATGAGAAGGTGGGTCTCGGAGCCAAGGGTGTTGAAGATACCCGCGAGCTCGACGGCAATGTACCCAGCGCCAACGACAGCGACGCGCTTGGGCTGAGATTCGAGGGCGAAGAAGCCGTCCGAGTCGATACCCAACGAAGCGCCGGGAATCTCCTCGTCTGTCGGAACGTGCGGGTACCCGCCAGTGGCGATGCAGATTTTGTCTGTCGGGAGAGTATACTTGGAGCCGTCCGCAACCTCAATCTCGACGGTGTTCGCGTCCTTCAGACGGCCAAAGCCATCATGATACTCCACGCCTTCTCGAGTAAGATTGTTGTCGTAGATGCCATTGAGACGCCTGATGTATGCGTCACGCTTGGTTTTGAAGTTGGCCCAGTCAAACGCGGGGATGGATTCCGTTTTCTCGCCAAAGCCGTAGGACGCGGCGGCACGAAGCCTTTCCGCAGCATCTGCAGCGTACCACATGATCTGCAGAGAGAAAGCCAGGATTAATTTCGAAAAGGAATACGACGGGATGATAACGACGCGCCTTTTTCGGAACGCATCCTAGAATAAGTGGATCAATGGGGATGAGCTAGCCGCAAGTGGCACGACGCGTATTTAAGGAATGTACGCACCGACGTTGACACATGTTCCTCCAAGCTTTCCAGAGGACTCGACCACGGCTACTTTCTTGCCGTACGAAGCAGCGCGCCTCTGAATGGTGAGGACGGTCAGCTCGACGCGACTAACGACAAGATGAGGCGAGTAACGCGTACAGCAACACCCATGGCCCCACTTCCACCCCCGAGAACAACTAAATCATATTTTCCATTAGGATGATGGATGGGCGGCATCGTAGCAAATGTTCTAGCAATCTTAGGAGATCGTCGAGAGAGCGATCAGAAACGCAGAGTGTCGAGCGTGAGAGGTGCGTGCGACTGACCTGTTGGAGTCTGCGGGCTGGAGGGGACGAGGAGATGATGGGAGGAGAGGGGGAGAGATGCCGTTGTATTTGTAGTCGATGGATGGATCGGAATCGAATCGCCATTAGAATCTATTAGAATCCGCCCCTCTAGAGGAAATATTACTATCAGAAATATTATAAAGTAAGAAGGCAGTAAAGACTCGAGACGCGGGGCTGACTCAGCTGGATTATCAAGCTTACTCAGCTGTTGCATCAGCCTCCGGTCCAACGGCGTCGGCTTCTCAATTTATCAACACCAACGCAACGCCCACATGGGCCAAAGGTTGGGCAGTGGCACACCGACGATCGGAGCTCTGAAAAATTTCCAGCTTTTTCGCGTGCTTTTGCTCCAAGAGAGCATTTGGAACTACAGTATTGCATTACTTACTGACTGCTGCTGGAAGTCTCCAAATCGACTGGATGAGGCAGAGTGGCCACTCCGCCTGTCGGAACCGTGGTCAGCACTCGCCAAACTACCAACGACTCTATATGAACTGGGTTTAAGATCTTCGGTAGGCGCTATTATCTATTACTCGAAGTTACCCAACGCTGAAAGTCAGGCGGTCGCTGAGTGAGCATCTACCTATGCTCCGCCGGGTTTGTGCCTTCACCGACTCCACGTTTCGAGATGGTCGGTCAGGCAAATCCGTGGCTTCTCATATCGGCAAATCAAAGACGTGGAAAGCCTAAACAAACTTGGTGAAAAGCTGGGAACTGTGTGCGCCAATCGCACTCTTGTTTGGATTCCGGACGTCCGCAGCTTTCACCTTTACGTCCTAGCTAACTCTGACCAGCCCCAGATCTTCGATGAGCGCGGTACTCCCTCAGATGCGGAGTGTACGATGCACAAGGTTGGCCGTATCGAGCACAGGCTCCATCTCATACAAACTGCGAATGGTAACCTCTTCTTGTATCACAGGGACATCATGATCGAGGGGGGGCGTGCTGTGGCGAAATGAAAGCCTCGGACGTCTCCCCGGCCCCAATACGAATTTCTGGAGTCCACCGGCGCCTGTGTCGTCCTCTTTCGTCGCCGGACTCGAGCGTTAGCGCGCCGGACCTTCGAGAACGGCCAGGGATGGCTCTTTGTGGCAAATCTATTTGAGCCCTCGACCTTGGAGCAGATAGCGCATTGAGAACGGTGGCAATTAAAAAGAAGAAAGCCCGCGGGTGGTGCTGTCTATTTTATCGCAGGTGTACAGTTGCCGGTGTTGATCCCAACTGAATAATTTAGTCGGAAACTCTCAGCTCTCGCTCCCCACTAACACCCGTCCACAAAGATTATTCCTTACAGCGATCTAGCAGCGGTCACTTTGCCCACGTTACCGCGAGTGATAGGCACATCCGCTATGTATTCCTTCGTTCGTACTCGCGCTTCCTTGGCCCCCTTCGGGCTTTCAACCTGACACTGGCTTAGCTTGCTATAATTCTTCCCTGAATGGGTACCACGCGAGTGCCAACCACCACCCTAGACGCGGGGGTTAATCTCGAGTCCCCACGGCCGCCACTCCGGGCGCGAACAGACCCTCTCTCGGCAATCAACTCGCTACAGTCACCCATCCCTTATTCATGCCCGCAGACCCACCACACAGACCTCGTCTTCTGGAAAGCTGGGTCAATATGGATCTCTGGAGTAGGGCGGTGAGCTCATACCGGCGAGTCGTACGAGGTAAGTTTACTCAGCGACATAACTTTAGATACCACAGGCTCACTCACAACGCGGTCTGTTCTTCTGATAGCACGCGGCTCTTTTTTTATAGGCTTATTGACTCAACTCCTGGTACTATGTCTGGGGCCTCTACCGGATCGCTAAGCCCGGCGCTCGGATTCACGCTGCAAAAAGTGGGGCCTTGGTGTAAAGTGTACCTTACCTACCACCCTCACGGAAGGTAGGGTAAAAGATATACGAATGTATTTATGGTCAATGGAATTTTTCGTAGCAAATTATGATAAATTTATAAGCAATAATTGACTTGGATGGGATGCTCGACCGCCGGGGACCCCAAGCCGTATGTCGGAGAATGGTAGACGTGTGAAGAAGTAGCTTTCGCAGCCTTTAGCTCCTCCGAGGCCCAACGAGGCAGCTCCGCTTTCAAGAGCTGTGCTAAGTGCTCCCTCAAGCTTGCTTTGAGCACGGGAAAACGTCCGGGGTGAACCTGAATTACGGTCTGCAACCTTTTATATGCCGCTGACTAAGCTCTGACATACAGTTCTGAGTCCTCCGTTTTGGAAGAGTCCCATCTAAGATTTGGCATGCAAGCCTTTGAAAGTGAGCCTCCGTGTAGTGTCGTGTCACAGTTCTTTAGCGAATGCAGCTAATGACCAATATACGATGTACTGTCCATATACCCATCACATTCTGTCTGCTCACCTTGGTTGAACGCGAAATAGACCATTAATATTGGTGGTGGTGGCATCTACGTGATTGATTGAAAGGAGCTGCCGCGCGCAAGTCCCATGATAGCAAAATTAAACATCATATGAACGAGAAACTACGAGTACTGGTGAGTGGAATGCTAGAATGGCAGTGCGACGATGCGTACGTGAGGGGCTGCAATGTAGACATAGCGAGGAGAAGTGTGCAGAAACATATGGGTGCCCGTGAGAATTAGGAGTCGTGAACCAGAACAGAAACAGATACGATCAAATTATGAGACTAAAACGTAAAAAGGAAATGAAATCAGAAAACGAGCAGGGGGAGCGGCTCGATAGACTGCCGTCTCCAGCCTTCTTCAGCCCGAATCCATTCCGCGCCCCAATCCAATTTCACGTGGCGCAGTGCGGGGCAACGTTTCCCCCATGCGTTCACCATCTGGTGCCCGCTCTGTGTTGACCAGGTCATCCACCCGCCTCTTAGTTTGAAGTTCTCCAGTGATGGGAGTTGTGTGATAATTGGCTCCAAGAAATACTGTGGATATCTACGGGGTGTCTAGGAAGTGACGGTATCGTTATTAGCCAACGCTGCGTATGCAGTGACTCATTGTTTTCAAACACAGCTACTTACAGTGGCATCAAGTAGATAGGCGTACGGATCCGGGTCGAGGATCTCAAGATTTTGTAAGGATGGAAGCTGTTCGGGGATCACAGTGAGGATCTCCGGAGAGCGGTACCACACCTCGATGGCAAGCGAAGGCAATGGTGCTGTGGAGCTCAAGAACGTACGCAGAATCTCGGCAGATTCCCCAAGAGCCAAAGTGCCGGACGCTTTGAAAGATCGGACCGAAGGGTGTGAGTCCTCGCAATAACGGTTGTGCTCTGATCGAGCCTCGAGCTGGAATAGCATGGCATTATGATCTATGGGGCGACGGAACACGCGCTGAAACCATGGTTGGGGATGCGGCAGGCCTGGTTTCCAGATGGCAAAGTGGAGTAGGTTGGATGCATGGTGGAGGATGTCTTTAATGGCCGTAAGGCCGCCGGCGTGGGACGCGTGGGGCGCCCTCGAAGATGTGGTTCGGGCGTATACTATCGTAAGCCGCCGGAGGGCCAGCGAGCGGTGTCCATTCGCGGATCCAACGAGAGCTTTAGCAAGAGTGTGCAGATGCGGCACGTCTGAGATGAAGACGTTGCGGTACAGCAGCCGTTCGGCGTTAGCTCGGAGTGAGCGACAGGTGCGAGCTACGGCCGCGAGCGTAAGCTGATCGACAAAGTCGAGGACACAAGTCACCACTTCGGGTGGAAGCTCAAGTACAAGGCTGCGAGCTGCTGCTCTCTCCTGGCGGAACTGAATCCGGGGGATGAGTACGCCGATGCGCGTTTAGTAATAGTAGGAGCCTGCAATATACCTTAAGTCCCGCCGCCTTGCTAAGGCGCGAGCTCACCGAAACCAATATCATCTATAGATAATCCAGCGTTTGGCGCTGAACGTCTAGTTTTGACGCGTGACGCGCGACCAAGTCGGCCGCTCGTCGCTCGTCTGATCTGAACGTGGCTGGGGGACGAGTCGACGAAGGCCTGTGTGGGAGCTGATCTAACCTTCAACACCCACATGATGACATGATGCATGACGCACCGTCTAAAAATAGTACTCGAGCGCCTCAAGCAATATTATGCAATATTCTTCAGCACTACTTGCATGTATATATCGACAGCGACTGGTACTACATAGTACATACTACGTAGCTCACTGCCGCATCCTGTTGCAAATCGCATATATCTAAGCTTAACTCAAGCACATCTTATTTCGCGAGTTAAATCTTTCTAATCGGAACCTTCGCTGAACCTCGTCCCCCTCACCTCGATACTCGCACTCTCTCTACACATTCCAAGAATCTCTGGCTATTAGATCCTCATTTGGCGAAGATCCAATTCAAAACCCTGACGCGCGATCTCTTCGAGAGATTAGCGGCGCGCTTTCCTTGCAATTGTCAGTCCATGGGTTCGGACTGTTGGTTGGTTGTATTTTTGTACGCTAGAGACGCAGCGCTCCTTGCACTTTCATTAATATTATCCCTGCTCTGTTGTATATCGCTGTGAGATGTCATACAAAATTCGGAGACTGGGGCGCACGTGCCATTCGTACTATGGCTGCGGTAAAGTATACTATACAAACCAATGCCCAGAGGAGATGGATAGACTGGAAAAGTGCATGTAGAAACGCGATCCATGCTGGCGCGTAGTGGGAAACAAAAACGACGAGAGCATCAGGCATATCCGCGTCGCGGGTGAGAAGACCTAAATATATGAAAACGCTGCCCAATGCAATATTGATGGGTAAGTCAGATAGATTTCTATGGCCCTGAAGCAACCACTGTGACGGCACGTAGTCGAAAGCCAAGGCTCGGAATAGATCCTTTGGATTCATGAGAGCGGCAGCAACACCAGCGCTGTTGGTCCTCCAAGGTGTGGTCGCCGCTGCAGATGCCAGCGGCTTTTCAAGACGAGACTGGAGGTAAGCAACGACATCAACCACGACGGGCCGCTGGGATGGATGTTTGCTCCAGCATCTTTGCATCAGTCGCCACATTTCACCATCAAGTCCCCTTTTGACAGCGTCGTCGTCGCGCGGTCGTGCCGGGGGCTTATGAGCGATAACTTCCAGCAGAACTTGGTTGGTATTGAGTTCTGAGAACGGAACTTCCCCTGTCGTGAACTGGCCCGCCAAACCACGTTAATAATGTTCAGCTTTACTGTGTATAATGCAAAAAGCACCTCGAGCATCACTCGCCCAAAAGCAAACATGTCTGTCGCTTCTGTTCTTCGGGCATCTACTTCCAGCAACAGCTCTGGAGCCTGCCACCGCGGGTGCCCACCCATACGCCAGGCAGATGAGTTCGAGTCAATAGCATTTTGTGCGCTCTTGACTGCTGACAGACCAAAGTCTGTAATGAACGGGGTGCCCTGTTCGGATACGAGGATATTGCTCTGTGATTAGGTATGCGTGAGCACAAACATATAGCGTGACGTGTAAGGACAGGCTACTCCTCACACTTTTCAGGTCCCCGTGTATTACGGGTGGTACGAAACCATGAAGATATTGCAGACCACTGGCCACTTGTGCTAGCTGGCGAACAGAGACTCTTATAGAATACAGTGATAAGTCAGCGCTCTCAGTCCACTCACCAGATCCAGGCAACGCGAGTGCGGGCTTCTTCGGACATATGCCAGCGCATTACCATTTTCTACCCAAGGAGAGATCATGTAGGAAGTGCCCTCAAGCGTGAAACATCCGATAAATGGTAGAATATTCTGATGGCGTAGCCGACACCAGACCCTTATCTCCCGCTCCAGGCGCTGTGCAATCGCGTGAGTGACATCAAGCACATCAGACTGGTCAACAAAAAAGTAAATGTGTATCGTGCGATGCCCACCTTCTTTGCTACTTCTTTTAGATCTGCTCGAGGTGTCTTCATCGCAACTTTGAGCTCACCGAGAAATGTGCCCTCCCAGCAATCCGCAAAGCCTCCGCCGCTGGAAGGTGTGAGCATAGCACACCTGGTGATTTCATATTCGTGCAGTGTTGGGTGAGCGGGATATGACTTAATTGCAGAGTAGAGTTGGTAAAGCAGTCCAACATATACATCTCTGTCGGCAGGGGATGAAAAAAGTCTCTAAAAACGCGGCTGGTTGAGCCCTGTCTAAATAGTGGGCATGGAAGGACTAAGCATACCTGTCGAAGGTCGCTGATGAGCTGCATAACTGAATTTGGCGTAGACTATGGTACGGGGAAGTCATTGTCTGGTGCACTGTGCAGGGAAAAGCGCGCGCACTATTTCAATCGAAAGTTCGTCGAGCATTCTGGTGACGCTATCAACAAGCTCGGTGTACTGTGCTGATTCAAGTGCAGTGACAAGGGGGCCGCTGGCAAGCAGGAGAGGCCCACTCGAAGGAATAGTTTCGGTTGGAGAGGAAGGCATCAATGATAGTGCAACGGGAGCTGGGGATATCTACGTTTGAACTTTGAAGATAAGCTGAAAGGGAGCGCAGGGCAGTGGCAGACTTAGCGCGCGTTGCTGGCACGTGACAATATCGACAAAGGCGCTTGTTTACACCTATTGTGGCGCCTGCGCAGCCCCTTGGTATTACGCCGCTAGCGACTCGGCAGCGACGTCAATATAAGAGCGCAGCAGGGGGCTCCAACCTCAACGGTCAACGGTCAACCTTCGTCTGCGCATCCATCTCGCAGCCATGGGCGGCGGCCTCCATCCCGACTACGACAGCGACATCTCAACGTTATCGGTGCGTTCAACGCCGCTGGGTGTCCCGAGCAGTCATTGACGATCGTATTATAGACGGAAAGCATGGTCGAAATTACAACCACTCGTGCCGCAGCCGATCCAGCCAATATTGCCACGCCTCTGGAGTCCACGGCAGAAGTTCCAGAACCCCACGAGGAGGACGCCAGGCATCGGCTTATTTATTCGAAATCCAAGGTCTACGTCTATCCCACCGCGTACGCGAGGGATAATATCCCCGGATTTGTGGCACTCGTGAAAAGGGTCTGTACTTGCGATGACAATATGTCAGAGGTCTCGTCGTTAAAGCTCTTGCATATCATCCAAAGGAATCCATTAACCCTACGTACCTCCTTGCGTGGATCCCGGAAAGTCTTTTGGACGAGAGAGGACGAGAAGAATGGGACAAGTTTGTAAGAGTTGAAACTGGAATGCAAAGCAGACCGCAAGCAACCAATCCCGGATCAAATGTCGAGGAGGACGAGGGTGGGTCGTCTTGCCCTCGCGCGTTATTCTCTCGATCACTGACGGATGTGCTCTTGCAGATATTGTGCTCATTGACGCACCCCCTCCGAAAGGCGAATCATATGCCTTTTCTGTACCACTTACTTCCATATACAGCATTATTGTGCAAACACCCACCCTTTCCTCTTGGTGTAACTATATTATATTGAATCTCATATGGGTTTGGCATTGCTCACAAACGTCTTCTTAGATGGGTCTGCGACAATCAACCTCATCAACGGCTCAACGCTACCCACCTTGCATTTTCACGATGACGAATCTCGATCTATTCAACTCTCCACATCACCTCGAACCTCGCCTACGTCGACCTGGGGAGGGGAAGGTTTGTGTATTCATGGCTTGCGCGAGAGCTCGATTAGTAACGAGCCACACTTGCTGTAGATCTTCTCCAGCGTCTTCGCAATTACTCGAACGTACTTCGCTCCACCTTGGAGCCCACCTTGTTTCTTATTGATCCTTCCAGGGCTGACATCGAGGCCCACACAACTCCTATATTCTCGGACGACGCCGTTGACCTAATCCTCGCACAATCCTCCTCTTCACCTATCCCTCCTCACCGCCGCCCACAAAGGCCGTCTTCAGCCCCTAACTCCGTTTCAGGCAGCCACTCCCCGCGCGCACGCCAATCTATCCTCCACGAGACGTTTGCGCCATCGCCGATTGATCCCAATGCGGCGCGCAATTCTCTCCTCACGCACTTCTCCCAGATAACGCGAGCGACCCGTCATGCTGCGCAGCAAATCCTTTCGCACCCTCTTGCGAAGCCCATCCTTCCGCATCTGCCAGACCCCGTCAAGAGTCTTGTTCATGTGAACGGGGAGTGGGCGAGCTGGGTGGAGAAAGGCGGCGTTGGCGAGTTTGAGAGCGCCAGAGTCTATTTGGCTCGATGGGCCAGGGTGAGTTTTCCCAATTTATTTTCTATCAATCCCGAACCATCCTGATGGTGTATGGCCAGGTCGTCGCAGAGGCGGGAGAACTCTCTCGTCAGAAGGAAGCGCGGAGACTCAAGGATCCCACCGACTCGAGTGAAGAGACGTCTGATCTGGGTGTATTTGAGCTATTGGCCGTGCGTCTTCAGCGACATATCATTCACAAAGAAATGCGCTGATGCCATATACCACCTATTCGCGTAACAGTCAACGTCGAATCTCCCTACACCCAAACCCACTCGAAACCCAAAGGATCCGATTAATCTAGATACATGGAATCAGTGGCTGTCGCTTGATCGGGATGCTAAGCCTTCTGTGTCGTTCGATGACATGAGGAAGGAGGTTTTCCGAAGAGTTTGTTATCTTTTGCTCTATCAGACTCTGCCTGGCGTCTGATTTATGACCTTCACAGGGACTCACACCTGACACTCGCAAAAAAGCGTGGCCGCTCGTCCTCGGGGCTATGGCTTGGGATGTCAGCAATGATGAGCGGAAGTCGATGTGGGAGAGGAAAGAGTGCGTTCTTCCCATATGACTCACCTGAGCTTCGTTATTGACATTTTTATCCTTGCCACCGTAGGGCCCTTTACTATAAACTAAAGGCAATGTGGTGCGGTGTAGAAGAAGTCTACAATCGAGAAGACATTGTTGAAGTTTGTTTTTTCTTCTTTTCGCAGTATTACTTTCCTTCGCGTCGGTTTGTTATTCACACCCCGTTCCTCCAACAGGAACGCCACAGGATAGACGTAGACTGTCGCCGTACGGACCGCACTCACCCTATATTTGCTATTCCCGTCCCGGAAGGGATGGATCCCAACCAACAGGATGACAGCCAGACAGCGTCGAACGAACATGTTGATAGGCTATCGACTATCTTGTTGACCTATAATATCTACGAGAAGGAACTGGGTAAGTACATTCGATTCTATCCGAATGTAGGCTCGACGGCTTACGTGCTCTGCAGGATATGTGCAGGGAATGTCGGACCTCTGCGCACCGATATACGTTGTGTGCGGAGGCGACGAGGCGTTGACATTCTGGTGCTTTGTCTCTCTCATGGATCGGATGGTCAGTTTCTGCGTGCTTCTACAACCTATATGACTCGATCGCTCTAATCACATACAATGCAGACGAGAAATTTCCTAAGGGACCAAAGTGGGATGAAGAAACAGCTGCTGACACTGCAACAGCTTATCGCCGTGATGGATCCCGAGCTGTACAAGCACTTTGGTAAATGCAGAATCGACTGCTGTCCTGCGATGCGATGCTGACGAGGTTTTTGTCTCGTAGAGAAAACAGAGTCACTGCATTTATTCTTCTGTTTCCGGTACGGTCCGCTGAATCGATCATGAAGTCCTGGCGATTGTTGAGACTTGGTTTATCTGATTCCTAGATGGGTGCTTATTGCGTTTAAGCGTGAATTCCCATTCGATGATATCTTGCGGCTATGGGAGGTTCGTCCTAGTCCTTACATGAATCATAGGACTACGACTCACATGTATCACGGGCACTAAAAGGTTCTGTGGACCGACTACTACTCCAACCAATTCGTACTCTTCGTCGCCCTCGCTATTTTGGAATCTCATCGGGACGTCATCCTTCGGTATCTCGAAGAGGTAAGTTCGTCGGTCAGTGCAGGCGCGCGAAGAAAGCTGACTCCGATTTTCTTTCCCCAGTTTGATGAGATACTCAAGGTCAGTGCATACTTTCAATACCTATCACCCGACTTGACTGATGTTTTTTTGTCCCATATTCAGTATTGTAATGATCTCAGCATGACGATCGAACTCGATTCAACGCTCGCCCAGGCCGAGGTCCTGTTCGTGTCCTTTGCGCAAATCGTCGCCGATGTGGATAGAAGGCAGGCGGAAGAGGCGGCATCATCTGGGATTGGACTGCGTTGGCGAGGAGGCGGCAAGGGTGCGTCCCCCGCGACCAATGCCAAGCCGCCTGTAATCAGCGATAATTTGAGGGAGTTGTTGGAGACTGGACACTAGCCGATATTTTTTCTCCTTCAGTCCGTTGCTGTATTCTTTCTGTTCGCTTATACTCTTTGTACTACCGATTTACTTCCCATATTCACGAGCTGTCGTAAACAAGTTACATTGAAATAAAGAGGTTTAAAAGGTACAGTGAGCATGCTAATCAAGCATCTTTTCCGCGCTTTGTTTTGCGCCTTGAGGTGCCATCGTCATCGCTCTCCTCGCTTTGATTGTCGTCTCTTACCACCCCCATCGCATCCCAGACCTCCTCGTCGGCATCGCTCTGCGCGCCGTCCGTTGATACTGCTGGGACCGCATCGTCCTCGTCCCACACTACGACAGTGGGTATGGATTTGACGTAGACTTTAGACACAGTCTGTCCCTTCTTTTGGGCAGCGGGACCGGGCGTAGCTGGGGGTTCATGCATGGTATGAAGACGGAAGAACCGATCGAGAGATACCGATGCCAAGTAATTCGGGCTCGGCGCCATCGCAGATACAGCACCGGATATTCCTTTTAAAGAGATCGCCAGTTAGAGTAGGGCAAATATCACAGGGCCAAGCGCACCTTGGTATCCGTATAGCACCCGGCCACAGCGAGTATCCACTGAGAAGATATTGGACCCATTATCGGAAACGAATACTTCACTGCGAAAATCCGGCACAAAATATGGCTCTCCTTTAAATGAATGTGAGGAGAGAACTCTGAATTACGCACTGCTCAGAAAAGCTTTTCTCGACTTTTTTGACGCCGCCAACCCTTCCGATGCCCTCCCAGTTACTTACAGGCCGGCGCGCAGCGCGCGTGTCGTACCTTCGTATCGCGCCCAACTTTGTTCCGGTGAGAATGTGATGGGAAGGCTGACTTGAGCCAGTGGCTGACGTCTGGGAAAGAAATGTCAACGAGGTGATGTGGACGGGTTGTCGTAGTTGAAGTGAATCGTTTGGGAGCTGAACGACAGCACATGAAAATCAGCCGCGGTGTCAATAATAATTTTGCTCGAGCAGAGGTGCAACACGTACATTTTTCGCCCGCCAGATTTCTCCAGGAAAAAGCTCCGCTGCTTTGGACTTCTTCCTTTTCTGACCGGCAGTTGGCGTACTCTGGTTATCAGCAGGCGGCGTGGATAGGGCGCGTTCGGCATTCCACACGGATAGATCCACTTCGTCTCCGCCGTAGGCAAAAGTGGTGGCGTCGGCAGATAATCGAAGATCGCATAGGCGCGTTGGGAGACAAGCGGTTTGGGATGTCGAGGGCTCTGAATCTGAAGGAAGGGTGGTCCGACGAAAGTGACCGGTAGATGTGCATGTGTATACCGCTCTGAGTATAGCAAAATAACGTTATCAGCAGCAGCGTCTGAGGACAATGTGAGAGCGAGCAGACTTACCCATTCCCTATAGCCAACCCCACGAATGACGCCGGAGATTTTACACGCGTTTCTTTCCAGGCATGCACAGGTCCAAAATTTTTATTGCTGGCATCGAAAGTGTAAACAGAGGTCGTTCGATCCGCACGCGCAACAGCCAGCTGCCGCAGTGGTAAAAATTAACTCCACTTCAGAGTGCCATCGGGTAGTTCGTACCATTCGTCCGCCTGCGCTACTTTTCCCAACTGCCATTCGTTGAATGCTTTGGAATTGGCCCTCCTGAGGCAATTCTTCCATATTAACTAGCTCCGTGGAGATATCTGCATCATTTTTTATGCATGAGATGGATTTGACCTGGCCATGTTCGTCTCCAAAGAAATATCGAGTGGACATGTTGGCAAGTATTCGTGAAATGAGAAGTAAAGTCTTCGAAGGTTTCGAAACGGTCTGAATTTTGACTTTATTACGTAAGCATATTCATATTTATATACAACTCCCAGTATTCATGTCTGAATCATCTCCTCTTCATGGGGATTAATTCCTAGTTGCAGCACAACAGGGGTACGCGTTTGACTATAGGATAAGGGGATGTGTAAACCACCTACACCCCCCGCGCAGAATTAGGCTCGCCCGTGCGACCCAATCCTCTCATTAGCAGTAACCAATAGTAGCAGCAAATGAGCATACCGATGGGCAAGAGACCGCCGAATCTGCCAAAGGTCGCACCACAGGTGAGAAGAGAACTCAGAGCCATAGCACTGATAAACGCTCTTTCACGCATGGGGCGCATGCTCGCAATAAGTGGTTGCACACCGCCTCGAAAATAAACGTAATAGCGTGCACTTGCTTCTATAGAACACCAAGTCCGGATGTTGAGAGAAGGTAGCCAGGCTGTGTTACAAAGCATGGTGTAGATGCGTGTGTGTGATTGCAAGTGAAGCGATGTACAGCAAGAAGCACACTAGGTAGGTTTTTATTTTGCGTATGACCAGACATTGCGCAAGACTAAGTGCAAACAGAGATGGGCGACTAGTTAATAAAAATTCAGCACGAAGATGGCTGTAGATACGCACGACCCGATCTCGTCGCCAGTCGGTTGATGCTGTCATCGCTCTCGCCCATAGCCCGCACCTGACCGCAAAGCGCGAAGGTAGTCGAGGTGCCCAAGGCCTTTCCCTCAGCATCGACGTCGGCAATCATGATTTGGACCGAGGCATGGTCTTTAGAGGTGATGAGACGCCCTAGTACGGTTATACTTATCGTCAATACCCCTCTACTTATTTCGAGTACTAAGGCGATAATCTAACCTGTGGCCGCGCACTTGCGGGGGACGTAAAGATCGACGAGAGCACCCTGTTTTCTTGGATCAGTTGTCCATTCGCCAAATCTCGGACGTCGCACGCACTTGATCGTTTTCCATGGTTGCTTAATGAGTACTCTTCGTCGTCGACAGCTGTGGTTGGCGGTGGTGTAACCGGATGCAAATTTTCGATGGCTTCATGGTGCTGTACAGTTCTATCTTGATTATGTAATGAGCCCACCCCGGCTCAGGGTGCAACTCAACGCCAGGCCTCCGGCCCTAGACCTGCCCGCCAGACTGCGACCTCGGAGTAATCCCAGAAGTCGGAAACGCTCGTCAGGCGAATTACGCGTTAACGATGACCCTGTCAACATTGGCGAGCTCGTACATTTCTAATGCTGACAGGGCGTTGTGACGTCCGCAGAATTTGTCATCCCAGCGTGGGGAATTACTTCCTTTTTTGTGTCGGTTAGCGACATATACGACCAGACTCTGTGCCAGTTTGATTTTGTATAAGAGGAGCTGCCCAACATCGTATCTGTGCTATGTTCATTAAGCTTGCCTCCCGCCTGCTCATTGCCTCTGCATTTCCGACACTCGTCCCAGCTCGACTTACCTCAAATAGCTTCCATTGCGCTCCGCCATCCGCGTTTCCATATTTTGCTCAAGAGCTAAACATGACTACATCTTTCTCTCGCTCCGTCGTCCAGAAGGTCTTGTCTGTCGAAAAGGCTGAGGGTGCTGGCGCTATTGTCAGGCGTTCTATCGGCACAAATAGCTTGTCTGATCTATCACCATTCTTATTGCAAGTCCAATGAAATGAAACGCTTAGTCTCCGTCACTCACCATTTATTCATACTTTGCTCAACAGGCTTGATCACTTTGAGTAGGTCCTAGCTCTACGATGGTATGGTAGTAGATACCGTGCTTATCAATTGTTCGTGCGAAAGCATCTCGCCAGGCGCTGGGTTCCCCGATCATCCTCACCGTGGACAATCCACTGTTACATTCATGCTGGAAGGGTGGGTAGCCCGGCAAGGTCGCTGCATACGGTGTACCTGACCTTTAACTCACCCACAGATCATTTCAGCACGAAGATTCTGAAGGACACAGAGGTGAAGCCTATCCCTCGCCGATCTCAAGCTAGCACTTATTAAAATGTAATTTAAAGGAATCATTGGTCCTGGTGACTTGCAATGGATGATTGCTGTTGAGTGCTTTCTAATTCTTGACCACGCTAGCCCTTCTAATCTCTTCGCACTATGGCAGGGTCGAGGCAGTGAGTAACTGAAACGCATATCCACAACAGAGGAGCAATGTATTGACATTGTACCCACCTCAAGTCATTCACGCAGAGGTACGTTCAGTCGCGCACCTGAATTTCCGTGAAGCTTCATGATTGACCGACAATTTTACCTGCAATCCAGAGTCCGTAGTACCTTCATCTAGTTTGTTATGCTATAGCCTCACATATTTGGAAACTTTTCAGTGCCCGTACATGGTAATGGCGCTCCGAACCCCAAAGGTCTTCAGCTTTGGGTCGACTTGCCCAAAGAGCACAAGATGGCGGTCGGTACCTTCGTTTACCCTTTCCATAGTGACTTCGCACGCTCAATGCTTTTTCTTCCCATAGAAACCTTCGTATCAAGAGCTGAAAGCCGAAGAGTAAGGCACATCATCGCCGTTCTACCATGGACAGAACCTAATACCCGAGCCACCATTAGAATACCAAGTGCATTCCCCGACGGCCCAGACGGCCCCACCGAGATCAAGCTCATCTCAGGCAAGAGCTATGGTGTCGAGTCCCCCGTCCGCCCTCTAGGCGGATGCTGGTACATGCACATTAGGATGAAGACAAAGGGCGCATCGATGTTCCAAGATCTTCGTAAGTCTCCTCAAGTGCCGATATCCGTGCTCGCTGCGTATCCAGCTCGAAGTTTGCTGACATGTATCATCTACTCAGCCGAGGGATGGAACTCGTTCCTCTACAGTGAGTCCTTGCCGTGCTTCACTGGGGGTCCGATTGCTGATGCGATTCGATTGATTACAGCTCTGAAAGGATCCGTCCTCGTTAATCCATCGTCCGGATCCAAGCCCCATGGCCCGTACCATACCCTCGTCCTCTCAAAACAGGCAGGAGAAAACGGAGTTGCGATCGAGGCCACAGAAGATAACACCGAATTCGTGTTGGTGAGTCTATCTTCCCCCGCATCACTATTTGCTCGAGTCTAATATAATCGATGCCTCCTTGCTTAGATATCCGGGGAGCCACTTAAACAGCAAGTGGTGAAATACGGCCCCTTCGGTGAGTTCACCATATCATATCAACTCTTCGTAATAACGACTCATTTTTGTCGCACCACAAAAAATAAAGTCCTTTCCTCTCGGGCAGAGCTCGAACAGGCTTTCGTCGACTGTACGTTCCTCCTGTTTCTGAGCATCTCAAAGTCTTACCAAGCTGAACGGGATCATCTAGATCAAACCGGACAGAACGGTTTCGAGAAAGCACGCACCTGGAAGAGTGAAATTGGGCATCCAAAGGCTTGAAAGGCTCACTGTTAGATGTATTCGTGGCGAGGTTTTGTCCACTGATTTTGTTAGATCCTTCCTCCATATGTATACGAGAACTATCTGTCCAATGAAGTATTTTGCAGTACTTGATACTACACTGACTGCGCTGGTGGACTATGGCGCTAGGCGGAAACTGCAAGTATCCTGGCCGCTTGGGATTTATATACAGTTCAGAGACTCAGAGCAGGCGTGGCTGGTTTGATAGTTTAACAACGCTATGGTACATAGATAACAACAGACAGGTTCTACATACGAGTAAATCATCAAAAGAAAACCCGATGTGGTGGACTCGTAGATTCTACAGGACAGTATGGGCATTTGACGCGTCTGCGAATGTGTAGCAGCTGGAGTTAGCTACCCTTGAGATGTTAATGGCTATTATGGTTATGGCTTACCCCGCGCCCTTCTCCAGCTTTCTCCAACTGTCCTTGGCGAGGACATGGCCGCATTGAAGCATCACGGGTGGATTATCCTCGGTCGACTGTTCTTTAGACACCGGGCAGGCGAAGACGGAGTGGTATCTGTTTCGCGGCGGTAGCGGAATTTCAATCTAATACAGAAGTCCAAATATGAGCTGTCTGTCCTTGGGCTGAGAAAAAAAGACGGGTCATTACAGGAAGCTCATCTGTCTGACTCCATTCGCTCTTCCGATCTCGCATCACCTTGTTCCCCTTCTCAATACGAGCCAGCGCCCCTCCGCCTCCGATATCGCCGACGACTCGGAGGGGCACTTCCCGACTCATACCTACCATTGCGCAATAGTCGCGCGCAAACATGGCTTCGACATCTGTATGTATATTCGGCGAGGCGAAATCTGGGTACAGCGAAGCTAGACGGGGGATGAACGCAACTGCACCGAGAAGACGCTGGATCTCGGATGCGTGGGCTGCGTAAAGGGCAGGAAAGTTCCTTCTTGCGTAGCGCAACACAAGATGGGGCGTGGGTTGGGAGAGGAGCAGCCGCAGGTACTGGGAGCGATGGATATGGAATTCGAGAGGTGACATTCTCGAGCGAAGGGCGTCCCGATGCGCAATAGCCCACCTGTGTAGACGGATGCTGGTCAGCCAAGATATCCTGGCCTGAACGGTGGAAGAGAGCTGACTCTAATGCAGGCCCGATGTCCTGACTCCGCAGAGCCGTCAGAATTCGATGCATATCAACAAACTGCCTTCTCAGCTCGTCCGGGGCCTCCATTTCCGACTCCTTGGAATCATAATGTAAGAATAAGAGGCTTCACATTGATGAGCCGCGGGAGAACACCTTTAAGAAAGTCTCGGCAACGCTGAAAGATCCTGTACGGATAAAGTGAGAGACAATGGTGTGTTCCAATGCAGCCGCAGCCTTGGGCGATGTAAACAGGGGAGAGTATGAAGGAAGCGGGTTTGGAAATTTCTGGCAGGATAGACAAGGGTAAGCTTGAGAGTTATTATCCAAGACGTCATCTGCACAGACCTTGTCCAAGGCCCTCCCGAACCTCGCCAGCGAGGAATGGATCTCCTTCTGCCTTTCTTCAACCTCCCTCTTTCGGTCATCTACAGCGCTCGAAAGCCCCCCGACATACTCTTCAGGTGCTTGGCCTGTCTCTGCCGCCTGCTTTGCATCTTTGAGCGAAGCGATTAATGAGTCGAGCGAGTCTGAGATCGACGGAGACTTTGTCTTCGTTGTTGAGCGTATTGCGGACGAGGTAAAGCTGGAGAGCCGCTCCAGCTTGTCCAGCTCCTTGAGCAGAGGATCAGCCTCCTTCGACGTTTGTGCCATCAGCTCTGGCGTCTTCCCGAGTCTCCAAGGCCGGAGAGTGGACAGGTGCCGCGGTCGACGTCGTGTTCCCCGGAGGTGTAAACTGGAACAAACAGACGGGCACAGGAGTCGGATGCGGTGGTCCGGTTCGTCCGCTGCTTGCTCCATGACCTCCGCCGCAGTGTTCAGTGCTCGATATCCGATGCTTGCCGGGCCAAGTTTTATCGACTGCGCACTAGATCAAGATTAATTCTCCGACGGATTAGCTCTTGAGGTATGTCAGTCTTTCAATATATCACTTTGCGCACAGTAATTATCATTTCGTATCGTAATGCATACTCACCGGCACCGCGCACACCGTCAACTTGTTCATCTTTTAGCGACGTGGAACTTAACCGGAGAGAGTTAAATTGTGCGAACAGTGAAGAGATAGCCCCAGGTTAGATTCACGAAACTGTGGCGACAAGCCGTCACGGTGAATCGTGGGTCTTGGGAGACTTTGACTTGTCTAGGATTGGTTTATGTGTCACTACAACGTTCGAATCGTGGCATTGCACGTACGGGAGCCTCAGCGCTAGAATCGGAGCCTTACGGACCGGTCAAGTGTTGGACCGGCTATATGACTAATGGTAATCTGCCCCGATCAATGTTGGAGCGGCAGACTAACATGCGACTTTGATTAAAACTCGCGCCTTTACCTAATTTTTGGTTTTAATCTATGAGTTTACATCGTAGCTGGAGGTCCGTGCGCTTTAAATCAAGCCCAGCACTGCCATCGCCACGGTTATTATACATGCTGGTTTACCAAGTGACAGCCACGTCTAGCACCAGGTTTGTGGAGCCCTCGTCCTTGTCTCAAGTCACACTGATCCAAAAGACTTTGCCTCCCCCCGCTAGATATGGACGCTGCAAGGACTTCTGGCCCTCCGTCGACCCCCCGTCGTCCCGGTTCATGGAGCGTCCCGCTGGAGCTCGTAATTGAGATGATCGGAATTTTAGGCACCATGGGGTCATCTCATCCAATCGCATATCAGCGAGACCAGCAAATCATCACGGCTTTCCTCCAACTCGCCCTCGTCAGCCGCTCCTTTCATACCCTGGTGGTTCCGGTGCTTTATCGGAGCGTCGCGCTCCGCACACCAGAGGACATTGCCCGCTTTGCGCTCACCCTCAGCGCTGATTCCGCTATTGCGTCGAAAGCGACGCATGTGCGATCGCTCAGTCTCACCGGACTCGGAGATACCATCACCCCCGAATCCATCGGCAACATCAGCTCGATACTATTCGCAGTTGCACCGTCGCTGCAACACCTCTTTGCCAACTTTCCACTCGTCCAGCTCACCCACTGCGCGCCTGATCTGCAACCAGTGCGCAGTGCCCTAGCGGCTCTCTCCCAGCTTGTCGAATTTGTCTCCGTAAAGGATGACTTCCTCCGACAGAACGGCCCATGCTCTCTGGGATGGCCCCGCTGGGAAAATATACGCCGCCTTGCTCTCTCGACGCCCAGAATCAGCCGCCAATTTCTTCGCGGGATATCCAGCTTTCCGCGCCTGGAGATCCTGACGCTCGTTGCGCCTTACCCGGACTCCCCCGCGCTCGAGCCTGCGATGACAATCCCGCCGAACCTCCGCCGCGTGCTCATCCCCATCCACCCCAGCACCTCCGATGCCTTGTGTACTGCTTGGGGAGGTTTGTTTACCGCGTTAGCGGCTAGGCGTGGTACGCCCGTCGAGGTGGCATTTCCCCCCGTCTGGGTAACCATGTCGCAAACCATGTTTGTCCAGCGCTGGTTTCAAATCAAAAGTGATAACGGGGAGCTATGGGAGGTTGATGGAGTAGAGCTCGCCGATAGTGACCTTTTCTCTGATTGGGGAACAGATTCCGAGGGCTCGATAGCAGAGCAGCACTAAGTAGAGTAGAATAGCTATACATTGTTTGTCCGTAGAACATTCGTAGAATGCGACCTTTCCAGTCCTCCCATTCAAAAGTCCGATAAGTAGTCGGATGCAACTATGTATTGTGGATTCTCTCAAGCTCGGCTCGACGCGAATTAAAGCCTTGCCTTGGCCCCTATGAGATGCTCAAGTTGAATTTGAAGCGAGGCAAGTTGACCCTGCGAACCGGTCCGGCGGTGTAAGACAAATAATGTAGGTATCTCGGCTAGAGATGCAGGAAGGCGCGCAGTTCCCCGCGTGACCCGGGGCTGATGTAGGCGGAACAGATCCTTGGAGTGACTAAGTACCCTCGGCGACTGCCGCCGTGCTCAATATCATATACGACAGTCATCCATCTCGGAGTCGGCATCCCGCATGCCACCCGTACATAAATGTTTACCACATCTGAAATACAGTAAAACCCGCGATCTTGCATACTGGTAATTATGCATAACCTCCGCACACGCATGAGAAACATTTCCACCAACCCGGTGGATAGGAATTATTATGCCTCATCATGCATAACTTTTTAGTCATATCATGCACAAAAGCAGCGCCTAAATTGGTATTTCTGTCGGTGCTTTGTCATCAATTTGCAATGACCGGGCAAAAACTGGCTTAGATAATCAACCAAAATAGGTATTATGCAGTTTTTGCGAAACTTTGACCCGCTTCCTCTTACTCTGATCATGGATACTCGAGCAGATGCATTGCAACCGCAGCAATGCACGTTCTCGGGTTTTACTGTACCTATTACAAGGGAAAGAAAAACATTACGCACGCGTAGAGCACGACCACGTCAAGATCTCATCCAAGAAACTTCAACCAGCTCTCGGGACATGCTTCATTGTCAATTTCGCCAATTCATCAATTATGCCGGGACCTTCCTCGACGCCTCGCTCGCTTTCCTGATCGCCCAAGAGAATTCGTACGACTTGCAAGCATCTAAACGACAAAGCAAATGAAGTCAAACTTTCCATAGTAAAGGGGGGGAGATATTTGCTTACCCTCGAAAGAGCTCAAGATCGTGGAAGCCTCGGGACCATTTTCGATGACATCGATGAAGTTGGAGACTTCGCTGTAGAATGGGTCGTCCTGCGGGAAAGCCTGTACCTCTTCGAGGTTGCTTCCTGGGCGGCGGACGTAGAGCGTCGGGTTGTTGTATGGCTATCGAATCGATAAAAGACAGATCAGCGGGGAGAACAGTGTGAGATAATGAAGTGGTAAACATACATCAATAAGCCTGTAGTTACACCCAAAAAGAGATTGTCCAGGCATTAATACACCTGCGCAGGTCGTCAAGTTGTGAAATGACCATCCTACCTCATCTGATATCCATCACAGTAAACTTCAAATTCGCAACTATAGTTGGTATCTTGCAGGGCGACGGCGTGAAGCAGCATGCCCACCGCCCCGTTTTTATATTTCCTACAGAACGGCAGCAGCATTAGATAGGAACGGACGGATGAAGGAGAGTCGATAGCGCGGAGACTCACCAAGTGGCGGTAGTGGCTCGTGGAATACGTTGTTCGGGTGCGATCTTCGACTCGTCGATCGGGATCTTGCTGAGTTTTCCTGGGGCCTCGTAGTGCTCCACAGAATGGGCTACGACGCTGGGGACGTCAACGTCGCCGCCAAAGTAGCGGGAAAGGTCGCCTATATGTCAAGTTGTCAGTATTATGGTCGCAGTCGCAATAGCTGGCGGGTGACATACAGAAGTGAGTGCCTTGCTCCACGATTGGACCGCAACTAGCAAAAAAAACATACAGACATTAACAGATTAGTCATTAATCCTAATGATGAGCTAGTCGATCATTATTCAACGTACTCGATGTCTTTATTCCACCAATTATATTTAGCAATACTCTCGTACGCACAGCCGTACCTAGCAGTGGTTGCCATGACGATCAAGTTGTTCTCCGTGATGATCTGCTTCATCTTCTGGACTGCTGCGAGATATCGCAGCATGTACCTGTATCATGTACGAAAGTCGAAATCGATTAAATGGTTCATCCTAGACACTGTAATCACCGCAGATTTGAATAAGGAAAAGGGCGCGTACCCAACAGAACACACGGGGGACGCTTCGTTGATACTGTTTGCGACCGCGAAGGACTTGATCACGGCACCGGTCGCGACGGGTTTCTCGACGAAGAGCGCGACGCCGGGGAAGTGTTTGAGGAGCTTGAGCTCGAGATCACGGCCGGGCTCGTCGGATCCTCTGTATGCCGGTGGACATCCGATTACGATCGCGCTGTTTCAAGCCAAGCCATGCATCGCGCATAGATGGAGATAAAACAGGCGGTGAAAAAGCGTCAGAATGGTAGCGATTATGTTAAGGGGGATGGCTAATGGACGCACTGTGGTGACTGCTCTGGGCGAATTTTCTGAATGAAATCATCGATGTTGGGATATATCGGCGTGCGGTCGTAGGCGGAGGCCACGGCCTCCTCACTGCGTTTTTTCTGGAGGACAGCAGCGGCGCGCTCAATGGAGGGATCGACAAGGGCGACGATCTTGAGACGAGAGCCAAGTTTCCTGCACGGAGATAAGGCAGTACGTAAATGAAACAGTACAGTAGGGTGAACGGGCTGGGAAAAACAACTTTTCGAAGCGAATAGAATGATTCCAAGGACCCTCGTCAGAGCCTGTTTCAAGGATCAACGGATTAATTTTCTGAATATAATTAAGGATCGCAGCAGCCATGGCAGCGAGCGAGGGACGTTCCGCACCGAACATGATGTTGCCGGCACCGATGAACACGACATTGAAGTCACCTCCTGGGGCAGGGCGAACAGCAGAGGGGGACATCTTGCAGATGGTGGTGGAGGAGGGAAGATGAAGGTCACGCCGCGCGAATGTAACTATAAAAATGGTCGCGAGACCAGCAAAAAACGCAATGTTTAGCACATAAGCGGATAATCTTATGATTTTCCCCCGGACCGCGCTCCCCGCAGGACCGGAAGATCTGCTCAAATTTAAGCCTGAAACACCAGATCCATTTTCTCGAAACTCAGATGGTCACGGGTCACCGCCTCAACATGTCACTAGCTCAACTCAACACCCGCCAGGTACTAGTGCTGCTAACGGGGAAAGAAAATGACACCGATAAATAATTTCCGCTGGAGGCTCAGCGCTCAAGGTCGCGGTACGTACATGAGTAAGAGGAAGCAGACCTCCACGCGCGACCAAACTACGAAGGAACCTCGACAAACGATGACTCCGAAGCACTCAGGCCTCAGGCCTCATAGATGCGATGGATATCGATAGGGCACGGTGATCTTTTCAGTAACCGTATTGTAATTTGTATGGTAGGTAGATATGCACAGGATGGAAATGCCCCCTGGGATTGGTGTTGATACAATTATGTGGATGTTGCTGGGCGAGGCAATGGCGGGAAAGGAGCGGGACCGATCTAAAAGGAGTGAAATGACGTTCGCGGATGACGGGTGGCAATTATTGGTGGAGCTTCCTTTCTGCTTTGGCGAGGAGATCAAGCCGCCTCCTTTCCGCTCGCTCGACCCGCTCGTTCATCGCCCTGAGCTCCTCTTGGAGCTTGCCGGTTTCCTCGGCGAGGCGAAGGACATTGCTGGCGCGCTTGGCGACATTCGGTTGCCTGCGAGATGCGCGTGAGGATGCGGGTCATCAGTACGTCATGGGCCAAGCACGCACTCGCTGTCCTTGGCGGCGAGGACGGACTCGATGTCCATCGACAGCGACAGTGGTTCCGAGTCCAGTGCGGGCATTGGGAGGTAAAAGGAAGTTGGCCTGGTCCTCTCGGAGGTTTCAAGGCTGCAGAACGCGTTAGTCAACGGGCGCTAGTAGAGGTGATACCAATGGTCTCACCGGTGGGTGGAGTAGGCTGAAGACATGGGAGAAGATATGGTTACAAGAAAAGGCTGAGGAAGTGCAGATGGTGGTGGTGGTGGTGGGTGAGGAGAAGGAGGCGCGCACACACGTCTTAAATACCGGTGTGTCGCAGGCAGCTCCTGGCAGCGTCAAGGAGACTCGTTTATTACGTAAGTAACAAAGGGACCCGCGCCAGTTTAGTCCGTTTGCTGTGCTGGAATCGGGCGCAAACCCTAAAAAGTACCTGCGTGGTTTACAGAAATCATTTTTGGCGAGAAAAGCGCGAAAAACGGGTGGAGTGAATGACGATGCAAAAAAAAAGAAAAGAGAAAAGAAAAATTGAGCCAGAACATCACCTGGGCGCAACACCCTTTGCTCGACATTTTCGCTGCTTAAGCTCAACGATGCGCACCATCCACAACGCTGCCACCGTCCCCCCACCCGTCGTCGACCCGAATCTCGACCCCCAGCTCCTCGCCCCGCCGCCGCCCCCCGAGTACTATCTCGCCGAGCACCCATACGACACTGATCCCCCGCTGCCGTTGGAAAATGATCTCGAAGATGAGGAAGCCAGGCTCGAGGCCCAGCAGGACACGTCTGCCACCGACCTGACCTTCATTCTCGCGCCCAACCCCAGCGGACAGAACCCCGATGATCAGAATGGATACGCGAATCCGGCAGCCAGCAGCCAGGTTGTTCACACCAACGTCGATGACGCCATTGTCAACTTCGACACTCAGGTAGGCCTTAATTTCGCCAGCTATCTCATGGGCTCTGTCTGAACAGGCGGCACAGTCACGCACGTTCCCTCGCCGGACCAAAGCATCATCGACCACGCTGCAAGCTGATCCGTATGCTACAGGCTTCCTACGCGAGGCCCTCGGTCCACACAAATGGGGCATCTTCTCTTCCCGGCTATTCGAGCGACGTCTGGGCGGACCCAAAGCCCGCGCACGCAGCAAAGCAAAACGCGCCGGAGAAATAGTAGAAAGCAAGCCCGGAGGCGCAACGGCTGTCGAGTTTCTCGTCAAAGTCGAGGTCGTGAAGGAGGTCCTCAGGACATACGTCCCGTGCGTCTTCAGTATTGCGAAGACCCTTCCCGCGTCATCTGGCTGAAACAACCCTCCTATCGCAATGCGCGTGCGTGCCTGCATCCTCCTACAGGCATCCGTACAATCCTTTGAAGTCGCTCTCGCACCCATATTCTCCCTCGCCTACAGGACAGGTTACCCTCACGCGTTCGACCGTACTTGCCTTGTCTGGATGGTCAAATACGCAATTCTCGTACTGGGCTCGGAGGTCGGAAGCCGTGTCTGTTCTAGCGGGATACGATACGCGCTTGCGCACGGTCGGTATCGCGCTCGAACAACGATTGCATAATAATGGTGGGCTCGAGGCAGGAGCGGAGCAGGCGAACGAAGTTGAAGCTGGGCCTGAGGATGCGATCACGGGAAAGGGCCTCGACGTGATTATCGATGAAGTCAAAAAGCGGACCGGTGCGAGTCAGTTTTTGAGAGGGAAGCATTCGAGTCTCGATCCATTTGGTGCGAGTCTCGCAGAAGGTATCGCGGGTGTTCCGAATCTAGCGGAAGAGGCACCCCCACAACCCATGTACGACCCTTCTCTTCCCCCTCCAGCTGGTCCATATCAACAACCCCTGTATCATGTACTCGCACATCCCCACCCGTACGCTAATGCATACACCCACGCTTTCCCTCACCCATCGGACTCGCATACAACATCACCATCATCGATATCACCCCATCTCACGCCCTCCCAATCTCCCACCCCCGCCGAACCCACGGTGTACGGCCTCCCAGCCGCACCATCACCTGTGCACCACCACGACCACTCCCAATACATCCGTGACGACGATGACGACGACCCTGAAGTCGAGCATGGCCAACACAAAGTCGAGCACTCGAGTTTCCCAACAGTCAGCCTCCGGGCGGATCCCCCGCTCCCGCCATCCCTGCACCATAGCCATTCGCAATCATCATCGGGGCTGCCGCGGACAGATTCGGGCTCGTCGTCATCGTCGTCAAGGAGGGAGTATTTTCCGGTGTCGGACTCGCGGTCGGAAGAGGGCGCAGCGGCAGCGGCGGCTGCAGCTGCAGCTGCCGCCGTACCAGGCACGAGTGCAGCTCCGGCCGAATCCGCACCCGCACCGGCGACGACAGCCAGAGCGAAGAGGAAGCTAAGCGGGGGCGCAACGGCGCAGAAAAGTAAAAATGGAGAGCCGCCTGAGAAGAGAACAAGGTCCGCCGCTGCTGCTGCCGCAAACGCCAACGCTGCACCGGCTATTGCTACAGCATGAAATCCGCCCTTGTACCTCCCTCACCATTCTCGTCGCTTCTTTGCCTATTCATTTTATATTCGCCTATTAGCGCTATACATACGTTTTATAGTCTTCTTTCTCTTCTGTTGGCCTTGAGGTTGTATGGACGGCTGCGTTCGTTGATCTTCCGTTCCTTTCCTTTGTTCGACGGTTGGTGTTTATGTTTTCCCCTTTTCCCTCTACTTAGTTCTCCCCTGGGCGGCCGCCGCAGAATGGATTTTTTTCCCTGGGCCAAAGCAGTTCTATCCGGTTTCTCTCTTCGATAATGTTGGCCGGAATTTATATCAATAGTTGATGGTTAATGCGATTGAAAACGTGCGCAGCCTCTGAAGATCGGACGTTTGAGATACTACGTACTGGACTAGGGGTACGAAATACAAGGGCGCAGGTCTTACAACCCGAAACTACGCCGACCATTGGGCCTCTTTTTCTCGCAGGTCGTTGACCATATCTACCGCAGTTTCCTGGAGGGGTCTAAACTTGGCCCCAAGAATAGCCTGCGCCTTCTCCGAGATGCATACAGCACCACCAACGATAGGTGTACCAGGGGTGCCCTTCGGAATGTTTGCGAGCGGCGGGTTGGCGGAGTTGAGTGCGTCGTCTTGAAAATACGGAAGAAAAAGAATGAGCGAGAAGGGGGATGGACAAAGCCTGGGGGATGGACGTACACATGGTTTGCCACGAGAAGGGGACTTGGGTTCAAAATATATTAAATGAGGGTAAAAAAACTCTGATTATCTATGGAGGAAGAATTGAGCTGCCCACCAGAAGCAGCGATAAACCTCTCTCCACCAGCCTCTTCGACCTCCAATGCCCGAGCGTGGACGAAAGCGACATCGCGGATATCAACAACGCTGGAAATCCATTCAGTAGCAAAATTGGGCGGCAACTCGGTTTTAATTGCATTGTAAAAATAGCGCGATGTGGTGTTGAGCTGGGAGGCGCTCCGGGCCTGTTGTGCGCGGGACGTTAAGTCAGCGAAGCATAGATGGCAGGTAGGTGTGGAGAATACGGACTTCGTTTAACAACGGCTAAGGAGCGCGGGCGTTAGTAAGTATGAATCTCAAAACAGTCAGAGCTGCACGCACCCCGAAAACCTGGCGCCATAGTAAGCATATGAGTCGTCGGGGCATGAGAAACATGGTATTTGAAAGGACTTACAACAGAAGGTAGAATTGTAGTGATATCAAAGTCGATTTCGCCCTTGTGCTTTTCGACCCAGTTCCAGGCCGCGCGTTCGGCCAGCACTTTACTGGCGGCATATTTGTGGTGCTGGTCTGCATCGGCCCCCTTGGCTTGGACCTCGTCGACGGCATGGTCGTTCCAATCCGCCTTGGACAAAAGATATCTATCTCAGTACCCGTGGGTCCGATCATTCTGATGGGTCGTACCTCGGTGTAGAAAGTAGGCACTCCGGTTTTGGGCCGTAATATAGCGAAGTACGAGCTCGTTATTACCACTCTTTTAACGGAAGAGCTAGTGGAAGGTGCGTCGGTTGCTACATGAACCATGGAAACTCGTCGGGCACCGGCGTACTCACCCATGTTTTTTTATACTCTCCAAGACATTCAATGTTCCTGAAACAGCTGGCTTTATCAATTCTGATAATAAAGAGCACCACGCGGTGTGAGCCTACGCATCGAGTAAAGAAGTAGTAAAAGAATGAGTGCGTACCTTGGGGGTCGTGTACGTCCGGGGTAGCTGGAGATGCAATATGTGCTACAGCATCAACACCCTTGACAGCGTCATCAAATGCATCTGACTTGAGATTCAAAGACGTGAAACATTTCAGTGTCCTCTCGGAGTAGCGTGCGAGAGCTGGTCGACGTACGTTGCACATGTCCGCTACAACGACGTACTGAAATCGGGGCTCGTACGATTTAAATAGGCCCTTCAAGTAGTCTCCCTTGGCTGAAGAGCGTACGCTGTTGTGCAAGACACGAATCGTCACCGTTTGTCATAGGGAGATAAATCGGGGGTGACGGACGTTCCACGGACGCTGTAGCCACGGTCCAAGAGCTCTTTGACGACTGAAGCGGCCACATAGCCAGAGGCGCCGGTGACAAGGACGGTAGCGGGGGCTTGGATGGTAGGCATTGTTACAGATGAGTTTACTACAGGAAAATGAGGTGTGAGTGTGGCTCGATCTTCAAGCAGCGACGCCCTTTTATACGCAAATCGCCCATCAACCAAATGAGCTCGTCAGTGACTTGCCTGCAGGGCGGCAATAGGCGACCGCGGCCGGCGAATACCAAAGACATTACAATTTCTTGGAAATGCAAAATTCTTGCTGCTCGGTGAGCTCGGAAAAAAAAAGTGAAAATAGCATAAGGCTCTGTCCGAATGTATTGCAATGCGTCAGCGAGGGCGAGGGCCCTGGCAGCGACTGCGAAATTGCGGGCTCCCGTTGCCCGATGGCTCTGGTCTGCTCGCTGATCACTCATCCGGCATACTCACCACTCACCACTTGCAATCGCGCCCTCACTCGACTCAACTCCCGGTGGCCACTGAGGCAACTCGATCCTTGATTGACAGTGCCAAATGAGGGGGGGGGGGGGTAGGAGGCGATTGCCACACCACGGGCCCGAAGGGGTAAGTATCCCCATTCCCTTACGCGGAGTATGCCTTGCATTGCCTACGCCAACCACTAAGCCTTTTTTCTCGCAGGTCGTTGATCATAGCCACCGCGGTTTCCTGGAGAGATCTAAACCCGACCCCAAGAGCACTCTGCGCCTTCTCCGAGATGTATACAGCGCAGCACAGTCAGAGCTGTACGCACCCTGAAAACTTAGCGCCGTACGGTAAGTTAGCTATCAAGGCGTGAGGTACTCGACGTATATATGGTACGTGCAAGGGCTCACAACAGAAAGTAAGATTCTGACAAGATCAAAGCTGATGCTCCGCGGGTATATATGAAGGATGTCAATCAGCTTCATCTTAATATTATCCATGATTTTCAACAAGAGATTTGTCCACGTACCTAGAATCGAGGACTTGGTGAATTGTTCTGAAACAGTGGAGAGGTCGCCCCGACCCCGGAAACTCGATCTACGCAGATGATAGACTATAGGATGGAGAGGTTCAGACATCTCTCCAGCACACGTATGCACATCGGACGCAGGTCTACTGACTAAGCAGACCTGACCGACTCTTCCAACGGCGAGTCACTTGTGAGCGTTTGAACATTGAATGGCGCAGATGGCGTTTCCTCTGAGAAACACATATCGGCAAGCTGAAAGGGCCCGCAGAGCACCCATCGAGGCGGTGTTACTCGAAGAGTATCCCAAGATTCTAAAGGATGGAATCCTGTGCCGCCAAGGCAGGCGGGGGTGGCTATGAGGGCGGGCCGCCTCTGAGTCAATCATAGTGCTATGCGCGACGGCTCCGTTCACCGTTCTGAGTCGGTTCGCTTGCGGAACTTGGCTCCAGCGTCACGCTCCTGTTGTTGCTCTCCGTATAAAGAGCGCGAGTGGCTCGCGGGTTTGGTAGCCACCCTGCTATCACAGATATGCCCTCCAAGACGCACCCCACCTGGTATCCCTATGGCTACTCGCCGATGGAGGAAGCGCCTCCTCTTCATCCCTATCCCTACCACCATCACCCTTACCCGTATGCACACCCGTGCCCGTATCCGTACCCATATCCACCCTTTGAGTACGAACCGCCGCCCGGAAAGCCGGTCACTGGCGTCTGCCCCTTGCTCGACATGCCTCCATCTGACGAGAAACCCGAGATTGCTTACGACGTTCGATCGCCAGTCTCTGCGGCGCGACGAAGGGGTCATCATCATCACTATTTTCGTCATCACCAAGATGAAGAGCTCACGGCGGCAGAGAAGAATGCACCCGCTGTGTATCCTACGACCTCCCACTTGCTCATCATCTCTCGAGCATTCCCGTGGGGCATCAAGGTCGCAGGATCCAGCAGTGGCGTTACGTGCGACGACGTACTGGACGCCGTACATGCAGCCCTGCAGAAGCCTATCACGCCGTCCGAGTGGTGGATAGCAACCCCAGAGCAAAGAAAGAAGGTTGTCGCTGCATTTGAGAGCAACTGCAGTGCCGAGAAGTCTGGTAGGGAGAGAAAGAACGGTATACTGCGGGTTGATTGGCTATGCGACCACACTCTAATCCTAGGCCTGGAGAAAGACAAGGAATTTATTGGGGAGCGTGTAAGGGAAGAGAAGGTGGCGAAGGACACGTGGGTGCTGGCCTTGACCAAGGGATAATTCAAGCTGTTCCTTTCGGAGATATCTTGTACAATCGTTGATCGGATTCTGCAGTATCTTAATTGACTCGGATTAATAAACACACCACATACCACGAGCTTCGAGCTTCGCTTTCAGGCGAGCAGAAAATTAGACAAGATACTACTGCCTGAGATTGGACTCGCCACAATAATCTTGAATGTGGCACCCGTAGGGCGGCTGGGGTAACTCGAACTCTTGAGAAAGCCGCCTGAGCAAGGTGTAATGTAGGTGGCACCAATGGTTTCTAGTACTCCAGTGCCGGCGTTCACCACGTCGCACTACCTCATGTAGTACCTGTCGTATCAATGCGTGGTACTACCGAGCCGAGGAGCGGCTGCCACAACCTTGACGTCTTCCGAGCTAAGAGTACCAGAGATTTTCCTTTCTCGGAGCGCAGAGTTTGGGCCCGGTGTTTATACTTGATATGGTGGCAACCGCACCGTAATCGAAAAGAAGAGGAGTCTGATCTCGAATGCTGTCGGAGAAAGTCGACAAAGACTGTGAGAGCCGCACTGCAGGCTACCTACGGTTACTAGGGTGTTAACATGCTAACCTTCCTCTAAGAAATACGTGGGCCACGGAAAGCTCTGAGAGAGAAGGGCAGCCATGAATAAGGTATAACGACTGTGAGGAGCCGGGGTATTGTCTGGCGAGGCACCAACATACTTGACATTGGCGCGTGAGCCCAGGCGCCAGCAGCTATCGAACTCGAGAGAAGGGAGGGCATTTTTTCCCTTGAGCGCTGGCGCTATTTGGCTGTAAGGCAGTCGTCGTATGCGAAAGTATAAAAGGTTCATCCGTAATTCGCAAGCGTTGCTCTCCAGAAAGAAAGCTTAAGGTCGACCTTGGCGATGGAGGTCGGGCCGTGCGGCTTGAAGTGATAAATATCTTCGTTCTATCGCGCGGACTGTGTCTTGCAGGATATATGTGAGGGGATGAGCTTAGGCGTATCGTCTTTCACTCGTCCCAGGCAGCTGATGTGGCAAACGTGAAAAGCTGGGAGGTATACATTCGTCATGTCGTGAAGTAAACATGAGTTAGTCCATGGATTACATTACATAATCCTTGGGTGTGATACAGTAAAAACCGCGATCTTACATACTGGTAATTATGCATAACCTCTGCACATCCATCGGAAACATTTCCACCAGCCCGGTGGATAGGAATTACTATGCCTGATTATGCATAGCTTTTTAGTCATATCATGCATAAAAGCAGCGCCTAAATCGGTATTTCTGTCGGTGCTTTATCATTGATTTGCAATAACCGGGCAAAAATTTGATTAGATAACCAACCAAAATAAATATTAGAGACCTTGCACAGCCGCTGAAATCACCTTATGGAGCACTTTCGGCGACTTTCGGCAGCGATGTGGGGCTGTACGCGCTCAATTTCGAGGCTGATCGACTGCCGTATGTAGCAATTCTTGCCTAAACCTGGGCGGGGCTTTTGAAACTCCGCTGTATGAACGTTGTTGGAGCCGTTGGACCGCGTCAAAAGTGCACCCCAAAGTGATCTCGGCGGTTGCGCAAGGTCTCTATTATGCAGTTTTTGTGGGGCTTTAGCCCGCTTCCACTTACTCTCTGATTATGCATACTCGAGCAGATGCATTGCAACCGCAGCAATGCATGTTCTCAGGTTTTACTGTACAGCCAAGTCTAGTCCCTCAATTGTGCCACATATTGCGTCGCGAGAGCGAGCCTCCTTTGTGATGAAGCCGAAGGTTGATTTCGCCCTTGTACGTACACCCGCGTCCCAGCGAGTTCATTTGGTCCCTGCATTGAGGTGCAGTACCTCATATACACGTCCAGCCGTCACGCACGCCTCCACAAAATGCAGACAGGAAGCCTATCCCCCCCAGAGTGTGAAACCGAGATGAAAAGCTAGTGTCAAGTTACGCCTGCGGTGGCATTTTAATCAATGATTAGTGCAATTGAAAACGTGCGCAGCCTCTGATGTTTGAGATACTGCTGAAGGAATTCCATACTGCAGTCTGGACTTGAGGTACGAAATACAAGGGCGGAGCCCTACAGCTCGAAACTACGCCGACCATTGGGCCTCTTTTTCTCGCAGGTCGTTGACCATATCTACCGCAGTTTCTTGGAGGGACCTAAAATTGGCCCCGAGAACATCCTGCGCCTTCTCCGAGATGTATATAGCACAGCCGACGATGGGTGCGCCGGGGGTGCCCTTTGGAATGTTTGCGACCGGCGGGTTGGCGGAGTTCAGTGCATCGTCTTGAAAGCCCAAGAAAAAGAATGAGCGAAAAGGGAGATGCACAGAGCCTGTGGAGTAGACGTACATATGGTTTGCCACGAAAAGGGGGCTGGGGTTCACAATATGTCAAACGGGTAAAAACTTCGATTATCTACGGAAGAAGAATTGAGCTGCTCACCAGAAGCAGCAATGAACCTCTCTCCACCAGCCTCTTCGACCTCCAGTACCCGAGCGTGGACGAAAGCGACATCGCGGATATCAACGATGTCGGAGAACCATTGAGTAGCGGAATTGGGCGGCATCTCGGTTTTAATTGCATTGTAAAAGTAGCGCGATGTAGCGTTGAGCTGCGAGGCGCTCCGGACCTGTTGTGCACGGGACGTTAAATCAGCGAAGCATGGATGGCAAGTAGGTATGGAGAGTACGAACTTCGTTTAACAACGGCTAAGGAGCGCGGGCGTTAGTAAGTATGAATCTCAAAACAGACAGAGCTGCACGGACCCCGAAAACCTGGCGCCATAGTAAGCATATGAGCCGTCGGGGCATGAGAAACATGGTATTTGAAAGGACTTACAACAGAAGGTAGAATTGTAGTGATATCAAAGTCGATTTCGCCCTTGTGCTTTTCGACCCAGTTCCAGGCCGCGCGTTCGGCCAGCACTTTACTGGCGGCATATTTGTGGTGCTGGTCTGCATCGGCCCCCTTGGCTTGGACCTCGTCGACGGCATGGTCGTTCCAATCCGCCTTGGGCAAAAGACATGTATTTCAGCATCCGTAGGCCCGATCATTCTGGTAGGTCGTACCTCGGTGTAGAAAGTAGGGTCTCCCTTTTTGGGCCGTAATAAGGCCGAGCACGAGCTCGTTATTACCACTCTTTTAACGGAAGAGCTAGTGGACAATGCATCAGTTGCTACAGCCTGAACCATGGAAAACTTGTCGGGTGCCAGCGTACTCACCCATGTTTTTTTATACTCTCCAAGACGTTCAATGTTCCTGTAACAGCTGGCTTTATCAATTCTGATAATAGAGAGCACCGCGTGGTGTGAGCCTATGCATCGAGTAAGGAGGTAATAAAATAACGAGTGCGTACCTTGGGGGTCGTGTGCATCTGAGGTAGCTGGAGATGCTATATGTGCTATCGCATCAACGCCCTTGACAGCGTCATCAAACGCATCTGGCTTGAGTTTCAAAGACATGGAATACCTCAATGTCCTCTCGGAGTAGCGTGCGAGAGCTGGTCGACGTACGTCGCACATGTCCACTACAATAACGTATTGGAATCGAGGTTCGTAGGACTTGAATAAATTCTTCAAGTAGTCCCCCTTGGCCGAGGAGCGCACACTGTCACGCAAGACACCAATGGTTACCTCGTTAGCCATGGACAAATAAATCGGGAGTAACGAACGTTCCGCGGACGCTGTAGCCACGATCCAGGAGCTCTTTGACGACCGAAGCGGCTACATAGCCAGATGCCCCGGTGACAAGGACGGTAGCGGGGGCTTGGATAGTAGGCATTGCTACAGATGGAATTACTGCAGGTGGGGTGAGCGGGGTTCGACCTTGAAAGTTGAAGCTTGAAGCAGCTGCGCCTTTTTATACACGATCCGATTGGCAAATAAATGAGCTCATCAATGGCACGCCCGCGCGGCAGCAACACTATACCAAAAAAAATCACAGAGGCGGATGACCAGATCACTGCCAGGTTTATAAATGCTATGGTGCTCCGCTCCATGCCCGCGCCATTCCGCCTCCACAGGCCTGGGCGTCCAAACAAATAGCTACAATAGGCCGGGTACTCAGTATTCCACTACATAGAGTTGGGTTGTTGTTGCTGGGAAGAACGCAAACCGCGAGACGCCCGCAGGAAAGCATGACAGCCAAGAGTCTGCATCAGGAAAAAAAAGACCCATCTTTGGGGCGTTTTGGGGGCTTTGACGAGCTTTAAAGAGCTTTGAAAGCCTCCAAAGCTCCCAAAGATGGGTTCCGTTTTTCCTGATGTGGATCGCGCCGTCTTCAGTTATGGACCTCCGAGGGTTAGACTTACCGACGCGGAGCGCCGTAAGCGCAGCTCGTCTTGCCGGAGGGACTGCTTTACTGGTCAAATCCACCAAGTAGAATGATGAATCAATGCGGCGGACGTGGCCACGCATAAACTGATAGCATCTTGCGGCTTATGCGTGGCGTTGGTTTAGAAAGAAAAGTGTTAAGTATTCCACCATCTGCAGGTTCTAAAGCACATAGTGAATTTGAGGCGAGGGAACGGCACTGACAGGAGAAGTGAGTATTTTTAAGCGCAGGTACGGCTGCGGGCATGATGCTCGAATCAAGCTCGAATAATTGCGAATTCAATAATTGGCCAGATGGCCTTGCACTATAGAGTTCTCTGCCCGCCTTTGTCTCACCTTTTTATCTTTCTCGGAATTCTTTGACAAGAAGGGAAGAGCAAAAGTAAGCTGAGGCTGTCGCCGGCACAAACAGTCTGTAGTGGAATGTACGTCTCAGTAGTCCTGGCAAACATGTGAGGCAGATGGTTGAAAATGCGGAGAGGAGTATGGTGATCCATATTGACCTCGTATGCCCAGTGCAATGGCATGGGATGCGAGAACGATTCTCTGGACCTGTGAAAATTTGATGGACTATGGTATTCGTTGCAGCACCGAGTATATGCGAGGAGCCTGAGGGATACTATACATTGGCAGCTAGTAGATATCTGTCGTAACAGTTCGGTGGATGTTAGACGGTCGTGCTGAGTGAGACGATCGAGTCTAATTAACCTTTGTTGACGCCACAGTATTAGGCATACGCTCGTTCGGAGCGCACAATGAAAGCCGCGTGTATCGATGGGAAAATGAGAAGCACAGGAAAGGCCAAAGCGATAAATACTTCAGTTTGCCTTTTGGTCTATTTCCTATTTTGCGCTCAGAGAGCTCGAACTGGGCCTTCGTAGTAGAGGCCAGAGTCGTGCAACGTGAAGGGGTAGATACCACCATTCTCTAACGCAGAGTGTGCCTTGCATGTAACGAGATGAAAAGCGTACTCAGTTCATGCCCAGACAGCTGATGTGGCAAGCGTGAAAGCTGCAGGAGTATACGTTCGCCATTTCGTGAAGTAAGCAAGTTCATGGCAGAGCCTCGAGAGTGTGATGGGGTTATAGCCCCTCAATTGTGCCACATTGTGATGAAACCAAAGGTTATTAATTTCGTCCTTGTACGCTTGCATGCCAGCGAGCTCATTTAGCGCCTCCGTTGAGGTGGAGTACTTACCACATATACGCGTCCAGCTATCACGCACGTCCCCACAAAATGGAGGAAGGAAGTCTATATCTCCGGCACCTGCCACCAGGGCGTGAAAACAAGATGAAAAGCTAGTGCTGTCAAGTCGCGCCTGCGGCGAAAATTTCGATGGTGGTGACTTGAGAGATGGCGACAGTTTCCTCTATATGCCCAAGAGTTAATCGTGCTCCGAAATTCGGCAGAGCACAATCAGGCGAACGGCAAGAAACTTGAAATGACCGGGGAGAAAGCAGCCGATCGGAAGCAACTGGTGTTCACACAACAGCCCAACGCCATCGCCCTCAGCACCGAACCACCATGTCCGCCGTCGACGTGCAGCTGCCTCCACTCGCGCCCGCGATGGACTCGCTCATGGACACTGAAGCAACACCGGCGGTGTCCAAGTATACCACAGGAGGCCTCATCTACCCTCCCCCAGACATCCGAAGTACCTTCGTTTTCCTTATGGCGGCGTGCTATACTATTTTTAACGCTCAAAATCTCCAACAGCGATTATCGACCGGACGGCTTCGTTCGTGGCGCGTTCTGCAAATCCTCCCCAGTTCGAGGAGAAAATACGCGAGAACCAGCGTCAGGACCCCAAGTTTTCGTTTCTGAACTCGGCCGACCCTTATCACGCTTACTACAGACTTCGCATTGAAAAAATTGAACAAGGAGAGGAGGATGAGCCTGTAAAAAAAGACAAGGAGGAAGAGGGTGGAGCTAATGGGACTGAGCCTGCTGGCGGTGTGCCGGGTCAAGGTCCTTCCACGGGCGCTGCGAGAGCGCCAAAGCAGCCGCCACCGCTAGAGTTTGTTATGGACTTGCCGAGCATCAACGCAATCGACCTGTGAGTCTCTGGAATATCACATGCCTTGGAATGTGTCCTTACATGCGTGATATCTCATACCTAGTGACACCATTAAACTAACCGCACTCTTCACGGCCCGTCGCGGGCGTGCCTTCCTCGCCGCTCTCTCCGTTCGCGAAGGCCGCAACTACCAATTTGAATTCCTCCGCCCCACGCACTCCCTCTTCAGCTACTTCAACCGCCTTGTCGAACAGTATACTCGCGTTCTTCTCCCCCCACCTGAGACCCTCTCAACGATATCCGAACTGGGTGGTCCCGGAGGAAAATGGACAATGCTCAGCACCGCGCGGGAACGCGGAGAGTACGAACGGTGGAAGAAGGAGCGCGAGAAGAAGCGCGAGGATGACAAAGAGGCCGAGCAAAAAGCGTTTGCGGAGATTGACTGGCACGACTATGCTATCGTGCAGACGATTGAGTTCACGAGCGCCGATGCGCAATCTGAGCTCCCGCCGCCGATGAGCATCGCGGAGATGGAGAACATGACGTTGGCGCAGAAGAGGATGGCGGCGATGATCAATGAGTCGACGGCGGCAGACGTCGAGGCCGCTCAGGCCGCGCAAGCACAAGCTGCCGCTGCTGGGGCGAAGGCGCAGAACGGAGATGAGGATGATGTGGAGATGGAAGAGGAGAGCGACGACGAGGATAGCGCGGCGAAGCGGAAGGAGGCCGAGGAGAAGGAGAGGGAACTAGAGAAGGCACGAGAGATCCAGGCGAGGTCTCTCGAACACGGCGCCCCGATGAAGATTCGCAAAGACTACGTACCAAAGGGTGGGTGCCGCTCTTACAACGCACCCCTACAACGTACTAACCATTTTGTTCCGCTGGAAAGGTCTCGCTTCCAAGGCCAAGGTAGCAATGACAACTTGCACGATCTGCGGGCAGTCTGTGCCTGTGGACGAGCTGGACGAACACATGCGTATCGAGCTCTTGGACCCGAGATGGAAAGTCCAACGAGATGCGATCGAGCAACGCCGTGCTCAGGCAAAAGAACTCCAAAGAGGTACGCCAATGCACTCCTCGTGCCCATAGTTCTAGAGCATTAATCCTAAACCCTCCACCCTTACCCAGGTGCCGACGTGGTGTCCTCGCTCAAACAACTTGCCCGCACGCGCGTGGACTTGTTCGATGCGGACGAGGACAAGCGAAAACGCGAGGAGGAGGAAGAGCTGGCCAAGCGCAAGGAGCGCGAGAAAGTTGTGTGGGACGGTCATACGGCGTCCAAGGCCAACACTCTCGACAAGTTCCAGACCAATGTCAATTTCGACGAGCAGATCGCCGCTATTCACAAGGCGAAGGGTCTAGGCCAGTCAGTATCGCACTTTCACTCGCTTTTATCTTTAGCATGCCATAGATCTGACGAATATCTTTCTTTTTGGAATCTAGGGTGGACACTTTGCCCATTGGCCCGTCGATCGGACCATCGATTCCATCCTCACTTCCGCCGCCTCCGATCTCCCTGCCGCAAAACCCCACAACGTTGCCAACTTCCTCGGAGTATGCCGGCGCCGTTATATCGGCGGGACCGCAACCCGCGAGCGCGAGTGGGCCGGTGATGTATCACCCCCTCCCTCCCACCCCGGCAGCGTTCGTCCCACCTGGTGTCGGAATGGGTATGGGCGGCATGGGCATGGGAGTTGGCATGCCTGCTATGGGCCCACCGCCTGGGATGCACCCTTCAAGGCTTGCGGCGCTTGGAGTTGGGGGTGCAGGCCTGCCTACGCGACCCGCAGAAGATATGGCCGATATGCCGGCTCCGAAGAGGCAGCGAATCGAGAAGTTGCCCGAAGGGCATTATTATCCTGTGAGCGATTTCGTTTACTCGCCTAGTCTGAAGCTCCTCTCACACCCGTCCTTAAATCTAGGAACAAGATTGGATCAACCTGCATCCCGTGAGTCCTCACGTGTATTGATCTCAAAAAGACGACGAGACTAATAACGTGATGATTAGGACCCAATCTCACTGTCGATCCAACTCCCGTCGGTGCCCGACAAGCCAGAATGGAACCTCAATGGGGCGATCGCAACTCTGCAAGAACTCCCTCTCACGCTACTCATATCGACGCTCCGAGACCGGTTACTCTCACATATTGAAGGCACCCTCCCCGCGAGTCGCGTGAAATTCAGCTTCGGGAGCCGAGTGCTGACGAACGCGAACACGCTGGCGAGCTATAATTTCGATGATGGGGATCTGGTGAAGATGGAGGTGAGGGAGGCGAAGAAGAAGTAGGAGCGAAAAGCTATTCGAGAGTCAAGACTCGATGGGGGGGGAATAATTACGAGTTACTAATCGTCGGCGTGGTATGGTCACGAGGTGCGTTGTCGGCGTGTTTTTACGCGATTTTGTATGTAGAGTGTTCAGCGTTCGAATTTTTCGACACACGTATCTCTCCGCTTGACAATGGGGGTCGCTCGGCTCTTTGCGCTTTCCGGCTTGCTCCAAGCTGCTCTTTGCCTCGCGTGATTCGCGTGATTCGTCTGTACAGCGCCGTTTCTTTTGACACTTGACACGTCGCAAACCCCGGGGCGGAGATACTCCTCCGCGCGCAGGCACACAAACGCCACGTCGGATAGTGTTGAACTTCAGCTGGACTTCATTGAACGGGGATGAAAATCTCGCCTGCATAGCGCGCACGCCTGCGCACACCCTTCGAACCTCCTCACAGTCAATGTTGACATATCAGCACCGAGTAAACCTTCGGCCTTCTTCACACCGCTCCGTCCGACTAGCGGCACACGCACCAGCACGTTCTCCACGATCAAACCCCCGGGTGAGCCTCCCTCGCACTTTACCCCGCGCGCGCACTCGCTCCTGCTCTTATAATCGCCCCAATATCCAACCCGCTCGCGGGAACATTCAATATGCACTCCTCAACAAACAAAAAGTCAAGGGGATATTAGCAACATTCAAGTCACCGGACGAGTACACCTAGCACTTATTAAGTCTACCAAGCGCAGTAAGCCCCGAAACGGACCCATCAGCTATCAGACCCCCAGCGCCCATTCAATACAAACCCGCCAGTTGAGATTCAGAGTCGGAGGTGGCTGGGTCATGGGATCAGCGGGGCAGCCGCATCTGCACACTTGCTTGCACTCTATCATGATTATAGCTCAAATCCACCGTCAATTTTTCAGGTGGTTTAGTGTGTTTTGAGATGCGAGCGCTGATCCGGTGGTGGAGGTATATCATTATGATGGCTGAGGGCGGTTTTTTTCGTAGAGATGCCGGGCCCGCTGAGCGGTGATATTTGAATTTTTCGGGGGCGGGTGCTCGAGAGGATCGGTTGCAATCACTACCATCAAGCACCGTTATCAATATTCCAGTGCAGATCAAAGTAAGCATAGGAAAGAATTCAAAGGAAGGTGCTTACTGGCCTTAGCAAGGCCCAGTACCTGCTGCGCCTATTTCGACAGGCACATGGACCGTTCTCGAACGGGACTGAATAGCACACGCATTAAGCTTGGTCGAGGAAGGGGACTTCGGAGGTGGCGGGGGAAGGGCGAGGGGGCTGGCACCAGGCAGTACTTGGGCAGTGTGTATCGCTGTGTACACCCTTCGCATTCTTTCCTATTCTTTCCTATTCTTTCGCACTGTTTGTAATTACCCATTCTGTTTCGTATCCCAGATTCTAAAAGGGCGCATGACCAAGCCGTTCGAAGGGACAAAACAGGGAAAGTACGCGCGGATTTTGGGGAACACGGTGGCGAGGCGAGATCGCAGTTGCCCGCACAAGCATCGCAGGCATCGCAGCGTCCCAGCATTAGTACTGCGCGCACGATGCACATGTCCCTCGAATCTCAGGCCGCGAATGCATACGGGTGCGAGATGTATACATCGAAGAGGGTGCATATGCACTTTTGGACGGGTTCCCAGGAGGTTGTCCATACAGGGTGGTTGGTACGTTGAGAGTGCGAAAGTGAGAATTGCTATTGGGGGTGTCGCGCCGCCGACCCGCCGGCCACGTCCCTCGCTCGTTGCGCGTTGCTAGCGCAATACTTATCTTTGCCACCGAGGTAAGATAGGCCGCAATCAGAGCCATTCACATACCGGATGCAATTCATAGTAAATGGCGTTACACCACTAATTTTTCCCGCATAAATACAGTATTAAAAAAGCGGTAGCCATCAGTTTGTGAGGTTGCAGATTGTGTACAAAGCGATGGTTCCAGAAAATTTATTATGCTGAGATGGCAAAAAGAATTGAGCGGGGACTGTCAGGTTCGAGCACTCAATGCTCGGCATCTGTGAAATTACATAAGCTTGTGCTGTAGCGGAGCTTTAATCCATCCACCCCTGCCTCAGATCTGCAATATTCACCAAGAACACACGAAAGGATGGGCCGATGTCCTAGATTGCCACGAAATCACATCGCTTCATGGACGCGTATAGAAAGGGTTTGGATGGAAAGCAGGCCACGTGGGCGTCAAGGAAATACCGTGAACATCGAATGCTACACGAGAGCATCTTCCGAGACCTTGAGGATGCTAAATTGAATTAAGCCAATGTCTTATTTTTATGTATTTTATTTACTGCATTTTGGACTACTCTATCTATCCTATTCCATGATATCGCGCTATAGTCGCGTACTTACATGCGCGTGAGCGGGCAACGAAGGTGCGTATACAAAAAATTATTTGGCTTCACGCGTGGTGAGCTGGCTTTGAAATTCAGCATGCCGATGGCGGTGCTGTCACACACGGTCACAACGGGGATGGAAGCCCGAGGCCCAATGAAACTGATTGCGGCCTATCTTATATTCGATCCAAGCCCTTGAGTCCTATGCAATAATATTGACTCGCATATAGAAAAAAGCTTAAGTCGTTTGCTTACCCCCAAAACTCTTGGACTCTTGGACTCTTGGCCACTTGGACACTTTGGGAGGAGAAACTACGCTTCTCCGAGGCCAGCGTCCCCCCTCCCCTTTCTGCTTTTTCTGGGTTTCTTTCCGTACTTGCTGGGCGCTACTACTGAGCTTCTAAAGTTCTGTCAGCAAAAATGAACAATGTCAGCAGACGATATTATTGAGATTAATCGAGAGCTGCAGGTCGCTAAGCCCGTTTGACCTCCGAATTCACTCTCGCACCCGCACCCAGCCCAAGACCGGAGTCCGAGCCCGCGTTGAAGCAAGCCCGAAGCTGCGATCCCCCATAAGCATGCATAAGCACCTCCATAAGCGCCTTCATAAGCGCATAAGCAGCATCTATAAGCAGTATATTGTAAGCTAGCGGTATGCCTTCTCCAGCACTCATTTTCCCAGGGTCACGCTATACTCGAACGGAAGATCTGACCTCGTAAATTCGATGGGATATCCGAATCGGAGGGATTGATGCTTGTGTCTGTGTCGATGTGTCGGTGTGTCGGAGACGTCGGACATGTAAAGTCCATAATGCGCTGATAGATGCCAGGGGTGCTTGCTGTTTGCTGCTTGCTGCTTTGACTTAGGCCACGCTCACGCACATGCCCGGCCACGAGCGCACCTGTGAATTGTGACTGGTATCGATCGAACTGTACCTGTCAACATGTCAGCCCTCGAAGGACGAAGGGAAACCTAGGTTGGTGGGCAGCTCGACACCGAAAGATTTCATGATGTCCGCTACCCACTTGCAATGCCCACGAGCGCGGTGTCACTGCATAATTGTGAGCTGTCAGTCCGAGAACGAAGGGTTTAGACGTGAGCAAATCCTCGGAGAGCTTGAAGGTGCTGAGCGCTCACTGCTGGGCAGTTCGACACCGAATTGTAACAGACGTTCGCATTGATCCCGCCTAGGCAAGTCCCGTCGGCACGTCCGAGCGAATGGCTAAAATGCTAATGGCAAGGGGATAAGGGGGATAAAGGCGCGCTCTCAGGACAAGCCCAGGACTCTGGGCTTCTTCGTAAAATAGCTTCCCTTTCCCTTGCCACCGTAGCATCTTAGACTCAAGAATAACACCAGTAGGGCTTGGCCAAGAACGTTGCTGTCGATTCTGATGGTGAATGGGGGTGAATGAGGGTGAATAGAATGAATGAGGGCGGATAACGAGGCGCCGCCGCGCGCGGCATCGCTATCGCCAAGCCTTGAAGCTTTGAAGCGCTGCTCTCCGTTCCAACTTCCGATTGTCGACACGTTGATGTCAACACTCGGAACCTCGGAACCTCGCTATGGAGCCTTGGGCCTTAAGGTGTACCCCAAAACCAAAAAATTGAGAAAAGGATTCAAATGAAGGTTAGGCTATTCCTGTTCGAGAGTATTACTGTTGCTATTAGAGGCGGTACGCAGATACAGAAGCTTACCCGCTGGGATTTAGTGCGCACTGCGCGTGTACTTGCACGCAGGCAGGCGGCAGCCGTTGGCAGCAAGCGGCCGCATGTTGCCGCGCATCCATACCGATGGTTGCGCAGGAAGGTCGGAGGCGATGACCTCCACTGAGTATGTACCACCTCCACCCGGCCGTGCATTTCGTGCGATATTCTGGTCCTCACCATTTATAGTGGCTACAGCCACCTGATATCCAATGTTGCGGTTTTATTTACACAAGTCCACTCAAGAGACTGATCACGCGCACGAGTGAAGATCTACGGACGAAGATTCACGACGAGGAACCCACGCGCAAGAGAAATCAAATAATAAAATGAATTCGGCATCAAATATTCTCGATGCGTGCTCGGTAAGGATACAGGGGGGTGTGCAGGTGCGACTATGCGGTGTTACGTGCAGTAAATCAATCAAGAAAATGGATCAATGAATGGCGGTGGGAGAGTCAAGAGAAAGAACGAGGGAGGGCGGCGTGGTGGAAGGGGGAAAAGTGTGTGCAGTGAAGTATGGTAAAAACCAGTAGGGTACGGCAAAGAGGTGCGATATGATACTAAAAACTAAAACAACAGTTGCAGGAAGGATGTGACAAGGAAACCCATTTTGAAAACCCAGGGAAAGAGAAGAAAAAGGAGGGGAGGAGATAGGGTGAGAGAGGCGCGCGAGATCGGAAGATCACCCGCCTAATAGGAGCCAAGGGGGACCCAGAGAGCAAGAAGAAAGGAAGGGCGCATGTGATGGGAGGGGACAGGGTCTGCGGTCGGGAGTTTGCGAGGGCGCGAGCGAGCGCGTGGGATGGGGTGCGGAGACGAGTAGAGGTCGCACGATGTCTATAATGGCGTGCGTGCGATGCGTGGATGCGTGGATGGTGGTATCGAGATGAGGATGGTGAATAAAAGATGGAGTGGCATATCCAGATGTCCTTTTGCGAGCAAGCGAGACCCAAGAAGGAGAAAGGAAATATGATCGGTGACGATCAGATCATGCCACGGCACGCTTTTTCGATACGGGGGATGATGATGGAGATGATATTGGGACGCGGCCGGGGAGGGGCGCGGAAAGTGCGCGGAGGAGAGCGGGTTGTGCGTGGGGGGATGCGCTGACCTGGGCGACAAAGTAGGAGTGGGAGCGGGAGCGCTCGGAGGGCGATGGCATGGGGGAGACGGCCTGCATGGAGCGCGGTATTGAGGAACCAGCGGGGACGGTGTCCATGAGGCCGAGGTCGTCGTGGTCGACGTAGGAGGGCGCGCTGCGGGTGTACTGGCGCTGGAACATGGGCGCGGAGAGGTGGGGGGACGCGATGAGGGAGGGCGGGGTGGGGCCGGTGGTGATGGGACGCTTGCGGAGGGAGATGGAGCGGTTCATGCTGGCGGTGGAGGTGGTGTAGGTGTAGGTGGTGCGGGGCGAGGAGGAGGAGCTCATTGGCGGATTATCCAGCGACCATGCACGGGGGGTTATATACACTGCAAGCACTGCGCCCACACAGATCGCTTTGAGGTTCCCTGGAGTTCCCTTGGGTGCGCTTTTGTCGCTTCCCGCGGCTTTTGGGAATGCGCGTCCGCATCTCAGATCTCGCTCCCTTTGGGCCCAGGGTCCGAAAAGCCTCCTTTCTTCTTCCGTCCCCAGGGTCCGCTTACTCAGCCGCACAGCCCCGAGTCACGCAGATGCGATCCGCGATCTGCGCGGCTCCGTCAACCCCCCCGCCGGCGACAGCACGACAGCGGCCCATGGACGCCGCCACCTTCGACAGGACCCCCCTCAACACCGTGCGCCGCCACCCGGAGCGCGCCGAGTACGACAGGGCCGCCATCGCCGCCATCGTGCGCGACGCCAAGATCCTCCACGTGGCCTTCAACAATGACTCGGGCGACCCGCAGTGCATCCCCATGCTCGGCGCGTGGGACGAGGTCGACGGCCAGCCCTACATCTACTTCCATGGTATCTGCCTCCTTTCTCTGTCAAACGCGCCCCAACAACGCGATGGGATCGCCCCATTGGGGCGCGCCTTGTCGCGGTCTCAGCCATCCCGCCCTTTCATCCATTCAATCCTTTCAAACCCGCCGTGCTATCTCCAATTTATTTTAATTATCCTCCCTCGTAACCCACGTTAACAATATTGCCATTAATATCATATTTCCGTAAATTGCAGCTTACCACGGCGCGCGCTTCATCAAGACGCTCAGCGACGTCGGCACCCCGATCTGCGCGACCGCAACCATCGTTGACGGCTACGTCCTCTCCCTCAGCGCGTTCGGCCACTCTCTCAACTACCGCAGCGCCGTCATCCACGGCGTCGTCCTCCCCCTCGCCCCCTCCGAGGACGAGGACGCGTTCAAGATGCACGCCTTCAAGCTCACCGTCCAGGCGGCCGTCCCCGACCGCTGGGACCACGTGCGCCAGCCTACTCCCGCGGAGCTTCGCATCACCGGTATCATTCGCATGAAAGTCGACTCTGCCAGGTGGGCGGCATTATTAGCCCTCCCCTTGTCTTTACCATATTTTTCCCGAGGATCTCGGATCGCGCGCTTGATCTCGGTCCTTACTTGCGAGCGCTCGTGCGATATATCAAACAATCAATCCTCTTACAGTCCATCCAAATATTCTTTCCTTCATTCGACGCGACCTTTACTGATTCCGCGCCTTTTTCTCATTCATATCATATTCGCATCTCTTGGCTCAATCATCCGTCGACCATCCCTAATCCGCAAATCCGCAAATCTCAACCCCGGTGCTAATGCTGACAATACTAATTCTCCAATCCTATCATCTAATACCGATATCCTTCGCGCTCGAAACCAAACCCAGTGCGAAGATTCGCCGCGGCCCGCCCAAGGAGGACCGAAAGGCACGTCCGCGCTTCCATTTTCTGCGCAGTACTCTACTCTGTACTCGCGCCTATTCCGGGCCTCCCGCTCATGCGCTGACGTCTCATCTCATCCCTTCCTCTCTTGACCTCCCCGTCAATCTCTCTCCTCTTCGAATTCGCACCTTGGCCGAATTGCCTCTGCATCGATTCGTACGCACGTCGCACGCGCTCGTTCTACTCGCATCCCTGTCCCTACCGCCACCCGTCCCCTACCGCTATTGCTTCCTGCTTCCTGGCTCACATCCTGGCCATGGTCACGCTTCCCTTCTCTGCACCCTGACGCGCTTTCCGCCCGCACTTTTCCAAATTCCTGCCCCTTCCTCCAAAACTCAACGCCTGAACAAAACCTCATCTACTTATCTATGCTCTGGTTGCTTTTCCTGCTTTTCTGGCTGTCCCTGCTATTCCCCGCTCGTACCCACATATCCACCTTTCATTATACCCTTAATACCAACGTTTCGACCCTCTCCCACCTTCACCCGTACTCTCTCTCGCTATCAACGTTCGACTCGACTCAACTCAACGCCCTCGCCTAAACGCCGGTCCCCCCAAAAATAACCGACTGCACATCAATGGAAATAAAATAACCGCGTCTCGCTCGATCAATATTCGTACTACTAATCCCGAAATAAACCACCCACGCTCACACTCACGCAACATCTCTTATCTCTTATTTTGTTTTTTTTTCTTCCCCCGCATTCTCTCCTTATCGTTATTAGGACCTCGAAGATGCAGAGCTCGTCGCGAGGACGTGGACCGGCGTGGTCCCCGTGTCTCGAGTGGCCGGGACACCCGAGCCGAGCGAGTATTGTCGGTATGCGCCTGGGGATGTGCCGGCGCATGTTTCGGAGCTGCGTTGAGCCCGGTAGGACTTTGCGAGCGAAGAGGGAGAAGGGAGGGAGGGAGGCTGTCAATGTCAGTGCGGTGGCGAAGAACGAAGGGCGAAGAGCGAAGGGCGAATGGCAGAAGCGAGGGATCGGGGTTTGGATCGTTGAATATTCAAAAAGTCGTCAAATATGGATCAATAAATGTACTGTGCGCTGTCGCTATCTCCATGTCGGTGCATGATGGCCGCGAGGTTGAGGTCGTCTTTTTTTTTTTTTTTTCCCGTGTCTCTAATGGGCGTAGATCCCATCTCAGTCTGCTTTTCTGACTCTTTTTTCTGCTCTTCGTTTTTATTTGCAATTTCGCGAGGGACGTAGACGCAGCCACTTCATCTCTTTCGGATTATGGACTATGAATTTCGGAGTGCGCTTGGCGCCGGCGCCTTGAAGCTTAGTGCGTGGTACGCCGTAGACGGTAGTACGTCCGGGCGGTGGCTCTGTGGGCGTGCTCAGCGCTCACTGCGATAGGCTATTTGCATTTTTTCTATTTGCCCTTGACCTTGATCTTTTTGCTTTCACTTTGCGCGACGCGCGTGCGGCAGGCGCACGCGTACGGTGTTTGCCGAGACTATGCTCCCTTGGAAATTCGCGTGTCTCGTCGCCTCCGGGCGCATGCTTGTCCTTGTCTGGTTGTACATATATTGCAATATTGTCTATATTTTGCAAATAATTAATGCATTGCAGGCCACTAGGTGAGAGCTTGAGCTTAGGTTCGCACGCGGTTTAGATCGACCCGTCTACACGTATGGTTTGATTAAAAAATGCAAGGTGCTCACAGTAAGCGACCCAAAGCCAAAGTGCACAACTTGAAGTTTATTGCTTTTTGGTTTTTGGGTCTTGACCAAATGGCAATTTCCAGAGGGGGGCGGGTTGAAGGTTCCCGATCGAATCGAGAGTTGGACGTACCAAGCATAGTCCAGCGCGTGCGTCCTCCCTGCAGTGCTCCCCCCCTCGTTTTGCTTACTTGAGAGGGTTAATTAATCTTGCCTGTTTTCTCCCCCCCAGAGTCGAGATTGCTACCCCCCTACCTTTCCTCTTTCGGGTGCTCACCCTCTCTCCACACCCTCGCGATATCCCTAACCAACGCCGGGAATAGTCTGGGTTGTGAGTGGCAATATCGTTGTTGATTTATTGGCCGTAGGATTGTTTATTAGGTTTGTTGGGGATTGTGGCCGGTGGCCGGGGCATGTAACTGCCCGACGGCTCGGTCTCTTCGTTGTCGAGTCCGTGGAAAATCCTGTGGAAGGAACGTGCGCGGAGAGGGGCCCTGTATCAACTGTCGATATATTGGCTGTGGTGGTGTAGGCGCCGGCGAGTATGTTGCGAGACGGGACGGCCAGCAGCGTGTCGTGAATCGTGACTGGTTGACCTGCCACCTCTTGCTGTCGCAGTATCCTCGTCGGGCATACTTACTGTATACTGTGGCATAGCAAGGATATATGTCGTGACCGTCCAAAATCCGAGCCACATGGGATATCCGGATTCCGTCCGCCGCGAGCCTCGATGAAGACCCAAGCGCGCCGTTCAGGCTCCCTCGATACTCGGGGCCTACTCGCAGCGGTGCCAGCTGCCAGCCGCCAGCAGGTAGCTGCCGCGATAAGTGCATACCGATAGGTAGGTAACGCCGGCCACGCTGATGCCAGTTGCCAGTCGCCAGCAGCGGCCCAGCGAAATCGCAGTGGATCGTGATTCGGTGACAGCGCAGATGAAATGAAAGGAACCGTTGGCAGATCTCCATCCAAAGTCCCCAATCCCATTCAGTCCCACAGCCAGCACAGCAGATTCACAGATCTGGATCCAGGAAAGTTGTTCGTTCAGCGTCCCAGCGTCCGGATGTTGTGGACTTAAGTTTACTGCATTGGTATCGACCCGATTGAGACCGCAATCACCTGCTGGATCTCGATTCTCTGTTTTCGATGGCTGCGTTGTGTCTTTGATTTGGGCTATTGGGCGCTGCCAGTGACAAGCGCCCGCGGGATCTGCATCGCGCTTTTGTATTCGAATATACTGAAACGCGCCGAGCCCGTCGATCCGCTGAGTGAAACCAGGGTGAAGGATCGGTCACCGAGTGTTGATGGTCGCAATCTATGTGTGCTACAGCGCCATGCCCAGGTTGGTGGGCGAAACCGCACAGAGCCACCGACCCGGCAGTCGGGTATTGCGCAGCACATTTGAACGCGCACATAACCTGGCGTACCTCCCCGAGAAACTACACAGTAAGCAAGGGGCAGTGTCGTTCCCTGCACGAAGTTCGAACCACGCACGCCACAGAGGCCGATCGCAGGGCACACTACGATCCCCGTGACTTCCCCATGACTCAACAAAGTCCCTGGTTCCTCAGTCATACGCAGCGATAGAAATCCTGGGCCCGTTATGGACGGCAGGGAAGGCAGAACAGCACTTCCAAATCAAAGACCGATACAAAGACACGGTTCGATGTAATTGAGTCGAGTGAATCGCAATGCGTGGTATGAATGAGCGGCGAGTCCCGTTCATTAGCCCAAAGTGCACGGGGGGCATGTGGGTGTTGATAAGGTCCTGTGCGTGTAAATAGCGCAAAGAACCAAACTGTGACTCGAGCATGGGATTAAAGCGTGGTTGCAATGGGTCGTAGCATGAAGCGCCAGGCTGCGAGACTCGGGCCCCAGGTTTGGCCGGTGCGAGTGGCAGGTCAGCCACTACCTCGAGAATTCGAACCAGCGGCTGCCGAGTAGGTCAAGAGCGCCCATGATCGCCCGGAGGGAAGTCGTCAGCTACCTTGACACGCATTCATATCCCAATGCGTAGTCCAATAATCCCTAAGGTTCGCGTCCAGCAAATGGCATGCTTATGAGATGTGAGAAGTGGGGAACACTCATAAGTGGACCCTGATTTTCATCTCCCAAGATATGCCAGCGCGCTGCGTATCGGAGACAGCGAGGAAATGGGTCGGGATAGGAGAAGCTGCACTGTCGTTCGAGGTAACGCCGTGAATTGAGGGTGGCGATAGCAATAGAACCCTCCTTAACCTCGCAGTGTAAATGCAGCCGGTAGCGGCGAGGATATTTCCCCCAGGCCTCGTGTATAATAACTTTCTGTCCACGGCAATTTGGGCGCTGGCTTTGCGATAACGACGGCCGCCGACCCCAGTGAGAATGCGATAAGAGACGCGACTGCTGCCTGGACACGAGTGTAGATAGGACAGAAGCAGCCTCCAGAGTTGGCTACACCTTAACTCCACGCTAGTCCCAAGGAATGCCAAGTCCTGGGAAGGAATTTGAGGGTGTAAACGGCGCATTGGCATTGTTACCTACCTCTCGCTAGTAACCATTGCACGGTCGCTTCGCCTGGCTCGGAGAACCCGTCGCTTGGCCTGAGGACAGAAGCTTTGCGCAACTGATCTGATTAGTGGGGTTTGAAGAAGGTGGAGGTCCCGAGGGCGGATCGCGATCACGGCCTTCCTCGGCTTGGAAGAAAGACATGAAAGCTGAATAAAAGAGCTGCCTCCACTCTACATGGGCCAAGGCTTCCTTTCTTCCGCTTCAACAATAGGCATGCTATGTGCCAGTGGTGGCAAGGACAAGCGCGCACTGAGAACCTTGGAAGCATCGTCGCGTCGGCACCAGTAAGTAGAGCGTTACTCACGCTCTGGAGAGCCAGAGATAGAAGGCCAAGTCAGATGGTCCAATCAGGGATCCGAGTCGGTGGCTTTCCCTCGTCTTTGTGACCCGTCCCTCTTCTCAGGACTTGAACCTGGTGGACTGAGGTGCGGCCGTGAGCGCAAGGGCCGACAAAAGATGGGAAAACCTGAGCGCAAGGGAGAGCGTACATCAGGAGATCCAAAAAAAGACGGGGTGTGAATCTATTTTTACCATTCATTTACAGCTCGCAAGCGACTGAGAGATATAAAAAAACTCAACACATGAGCATGTCCTGCACAAATGTGAGAACATGCCTGAACCTACCCCGCATCCCAGGAGTATTTGTTGTGAGCACTAACCTGTGGCGACAAGATATCAGTTATTGAGGAACTGAATGCCAAAAATAACTGTGAGTAGGAATACCCTGCATCTGAATGAAGAGCAGTGGTAGCTATCATGGTGGGCCTGAAGTCGCCAGAGGACGGTGGCGTTGTGGATAGGTTTTGCGTACAGTATTTACCTCAGCATGTACCTGCACCGTTCATCGATGATCGATAGGAGTAGCCGGTCCTCGCGACGGTCCAGCTTATTTCGAGCGGTTCTAACAGAAAGTTGGCGGCGCCCTACATCCGCCGCCTATTGCCATGTCAGGCCACAAAACAAGCGTAGTCACTGGTCCGGGGTGGCGAGCCTGTAAAGAAGATGAGAGCCACGTCAAAATTCAAGGCCATTGGGCTTAGGACCGGCTTATCCGGCGGGTTTCCGATACGCTACGCTCCCTCAAGTTGTGTCGGAACAGATGGCATGACCAATCCGGTCTGTGGCATAATCATTTCCGCTCCCTTTAGTCCCATCGCAGCTAAGAAATATAATCTCTGGATGTTTATTTCGTGATGGGTAGTCAGCAAGGAACGCAACTCCGGGGCGGGGCGATGTCCCCGCTTCTCGAGGTGGCACGGAGCTTGAAGGCCAGGTCACGCCCAGAGTGAGGTATTCGTACAGCCTTAGCCTCGAAGCATCCTGCCAGCGAGATAGGAACTTGCAGAAGAAGGGTCAATCGGTGGGCTGTGTTACGAAAAGCTTGAAGAAAGCTCACCAGCTCGCCTCTTGGCCATGCTTCTCCCGCTCGAGACATCGGAGTCCACCCGCGCCGTATACGCGGGGATTTCGCGAAAACTGCAGACATAACACGAGGTTACACATCAGGTCATCCCACTGCGGCTTGAAGTTGATTTCGCGGACCGCGGCTAGCGTGCAGTCGGCCCAGCTGAATCCAAGTTGGGCTACCCTATCGAATCAGAGTAAGCTCTCGCTTGGGTTAGTAGAGGCCTGGTCCCGATGATATGTAACTTGTAACGCCACCTTCGGGATCTGAAGAGCAACAATCGCCGACCTTTAAGGAGGATACGATAACAGTCTTAACAGAGAAATACCGAAGAGGAGTTCGAGTTCAGACAGAGGGGGAGTGGAGCATCACAAACCACTGAGAAAAAAATATCCACAGATTATATCTCCCTCAACACTACGTCAATTTTACCTCTCCCCTCAGCTGTGGAATGACGTTGCAGTCACCTGCACGCAGGACCTATGCATGAAGTCATCATAATGCACCTGAAACTTACGTACGGTTCATAGAAAGGTCGCGTGCATGCATCAGTATCAAAGCGCGACTCGGAGTCCCGCTCTGACCGCTCTTCGTGCTTCGAGAATCGAGGTTGTACCTGCCTCCGCACTCAAATACCAGACTTCGGAGAGGAAGAGGGGTACCTTGAGCTCGAGGCTCTGGCGCCTCCGTTTGAAATGACTCTTCGAATTGTCACAAGTACGATGGGATAATTCAAGACTTGGGCCAGGTTGCTCTGGAATCCATTCCTGCTTTTGGACAGATCGCAAGGATTGAGAAGGAGAAAGGTCGGGATAACCAGAAACCTGCCTTCTCCCAGGGCTTCTCGCTTGGTCGTCAGCAAGAAAGAAGCAGGGTATCCACTTTTTTTTTTGCTTTGCTGGCAGCCTTCGGATCGAGTGCCGATTAATACCTCCCTAGAAGAAGTCGATACAGTCGAAAAGACAGTTCACCTCGGTTCCTGCAAAGTCAAAGTCATTTCTCATGCATTCGGACGATATGAATGGGTCCCCTTCCATCCATGAAAACAGGTACGCCAGTCCAGAGCGCCTTCAACCTTGGTTCTCTCAAGCGAGTGCCGCCCTTGGCTCGCGTTCTACGCTGGTCTGGAACTACAGACAAGAAAGGAACTTTCTTTGAGTTGTAGCGGCGGGTGCATAAATAAGGGAGACTATACCGATTCAACCTGTGGCTCGATTACACCGAGGGGAAAGGAGAACTCATGAGCGACAATCCCTGGCAATATGCAATTTCAAACACAGATGGAAACGACAGTCAGATACGCAGCTGCGACTGGGTACGCAAGACATATCGCTGTCTTAATTAGCTGCACTGCGCGAATCAGTTGGCGCTGGTATTCGGTATAATCTAACCGCCCAGGTCTAGGTTGGTACCACAGGTTACGCGATATCAGCCATAGTGGAATATGATATGGCTGCTGCCCAGATCAAGAAAGTTGTGCCAGACGACCAATATTCATGCGCTGGAGCACCAGCACACAAGTACGGATGATATATCCGATATTGCGTGCCAGTTCGCGAATAGGCACCCTGATAGCACAGTCCACATCTACGCAATAGCCATTCTCATCGAAGGAAACGGCCCAAGAAGCCAAACTGCAAGCCAACACACAACAAGCTATACTAATACAGAGAATGATACTTATTGGCAAATCGAAACTGTACAAAGACTTGAGGGGAACAGACGTTCGACGTGAAGGGATCAGCACCCGCACGAAATGAAAAAAAAGAGGAAGCAAAATGATAAAACGAAGGTCTATGACGTCCCGACGAGCAAAGTTCACGTGGTGGAAGCAGGCATCTACAGTCTGCGCGAGATTATGGCGAGCAAGACAGCCAAGAGAACAGCAATAGTCGCGTCGAGAATAAGCGGTGGGCGACGCGCGGAAAGCGGTTGCAACGGCGCCGCTTGTGTTGGCGCCGATGAGTACGCGACATTTGCCGAAGCTGGTGCAGCTATAGGGGGACGAGGAGGAATTTGTGCGGTGGGAGCAGGCTGAGGAACAGAAGCGAGTGAAGCCGGAGCAGGTTCGGGGTGAGGAGTAAGCATGGTCTGGGTGGGTTCTTCGATGATTGGAGCGAATGCGGGCGCTGTGTGCTCAGGACCCGAGGCGGGGTCCCGAACTAAGGCCGCCGTGACTGGTGCAGCAAGAGGCTCCGAAGACGCTTCCTCTTTTTCCGACGGCGCAGACTCTGGCGCGGCTGGCGGGTCGGGAAGCAGTTCTAGATTGCTCTTTCCGCAATCCGGGCATACCCATTCTCGTGATCTGAATTAGAAAACAAAAGCAAGAAGCATGTGAGTAGACCATGTGACGACGAAGGTTGTTTACTACGTGGCCGAATGAGAGGTGGGCTCACAGTGCCGCAAGGCGTTTGCGTTCTGAGATGGGATACTCGAGGGCGCCGATACCTACGGCTGCCTCGCCCTTGTGGGGGAAGAAGCCCTGAAGGCCTACTATGACTGGTAGCGCAAAGGAGGATGAGAATGGGCGAGAATGCTCAATGAATAAGGCGCGTGACTCACCGGTGCGAACGCCCCAAGCAGGCTGCCACATTTCTTCATGGTCTGCCATCATGTTGCCGACTCAGCTAACAACGTGGGTATATGCGGCAGATTGGAACACCTACACGATGTAAAGCTAATACAGATCTAATGTTGTGATGCAACGATGAGATGGGATAAGACGTTTTGCATAGAGAAGAGCGACTCACTTTCTTGTTGAGCTCAAAACGACCGTTGGGTGTCAGGACCATTACTGAGGGTGCACGGAAGGGATATTCGGCAGGAAGCTGTATGCGACAGTGGTAAAGACCTCCTTCGAATTCTGTCCCAGCTGGCCCACGGATTGTACAATGCCATTCCTACGTGAGAAAAGCACTATTAGGCATGATCCTCAATTTAGACCTAGGCGCCACAAAGACGATAAGCTCACGAAGATATCCTCCTGTTCAAAGCAACATTATCAGGGTGTGATCAAGGGTTAGATATATGCAGAGGCCTAACCTCCCGAGGAGCGCCAGAGTACTCATGAGAATCATCTCTCTGCAGTTCGCGAGCCTCCTGCAGTATTCTCTTTACGGCTATCGATTCACAGCAATGACGTCAGGGCACGTGTATGCGGGGAAAGTCAACGAATACAGCCCACCCGAGTTGTTTTTATTGTAAGCGGTGACGGAGGCCATCGTGGGCGGGCGACGAGGAGCGGGGTACGGGCGACAAGGAGATGGTGGTGGATGACACACAAGTAACGATGCTGGCCGGGGGCGATGGCGAACGTGGAGTTTGGCCTTGTTTACTCCTCCGGCTGTAACGGAGACTAAACTCCATCGTCAACTCACCGCTTTCGCATCCTCCACGCGCTGTCGCTCGTTCGTCGCAAATGAAGATTTCCAAGCTCAAAGTCAAGCCGCGCAAAGGTACGCGTGTTGATTCGCGCGAAAACTGTCTCGCTCAGCGTTTTTTTATCGACCAGTTGCATACGCGACACCATGTGCGACAGAGCTCGCTACCATGCTCGGATGCTGGGCCAGCGCGGGCAACGTTGGGAATTCTGCTGTTAGTCCTTGCGCAGACACGGCCAAGGCTCTTCATGACTGCATGCGAACCTCGGTGCGTTTGCTCTGCCCTGCGTCTCATAGCTTGAATTTCTCACCTGCTAACTTTTCTCGCCCAAAGGCCAAGCGTGGTAAACCACCAAAATCTACGCTCAATTACCATCTAGCTCGACTCGGAAAACACATATGAGACACCCTCATTCTACACTCTTGCATTTGCTTTTATACCTGACCTGCTATACATACACTAAAACGTGCACTCGGATCCTACTTATACTCAAAAATCACTGGGTGCTTCAATTATAGAAATGTCAGCGTTTTCCAATAACCTTGGCCACATCTACGACAAAGTCCAACACGTCCTTAATCTCATCGTCTACTTCTGCTCGTGACACGACCTCTCTCTTCGCCTCTTCTGCGCGGTGGAGCTCCGCCGTTCGATTCCTTTCTGGGTACATCCCCAGATTGTGGTACACCACCGACGCGAGATACAGCACCTCGAGACGCGCAGCGTATTTTTGAATCTTGGCATAGTCGCGCTCTGCAATGATGAGGAACGGCAGAGCGGATTCGAGCGCGTCTCGGAGCTCTTTTGCTTTTGTCCAGGAGGATGATGAGTTGGCGCGCTATGGCTGGAGAGGGCGAGCTGAACCTACTTTGGGGCTTCCCATCTGCAGATGCAGCAGCAATCCTACACCTGGCCAACGTAAGGCAAGCAAACGCTCTCTGCTCCAGATCGTCTCCATTCAGCAGCTACATTGAAACTTCAGCACACACCCATTTTTCGGAATCAGAGCGATTGACTTACCTGCGGCAAACATTCTTCAATCGACTTCGCCGCGGATTTTGCCATCCCTAGTTCAATACCCACATCTGCAAGCATGACGACAGCTGTTCGGTGCAGCCCGTACAACCCCCGGAACTCTGTTATCCATATTCCCTCCATGAGAGGGCCGATGGCGGGTACCACTTGCTTTGCGTCCTAGCACCCACGGCTGATATGAGCAAACTTGCCCTTGCCCGCGAAAAATGGAAGAGATGAGCGTACGCGGAATGTCCGTGCAGCATTGAGCGCAGTCGTCGCCGAAGAGCGTGTGCCGTACACAGTCCCCGGCGCCTGCGGGGGTGGGCGGTCGGACGGTCGTCGCGGCATGAGGAAGTCGCGAACCATGACTTCCTGACCACTACACCACCGTTAGCATTGTTTGTTCTCATAATATGCGAAGAAATTCCTCTACCGTTGCATCGCAGTCCACATCAAAGAATGCCACACCTCTCCCGCCCAGGTTGAATACTGCCGCAAATTCAACCCTCGCCATGTATCTGAATGAAGGAGCACTGCGAGCGCCGTATTCACATCTCCCTGCCGAACCAACTGTGGGAGGAGACGATAAATGGGGGTATGTTCAATAAGCCGCGCAAGGAGAGCGTGTTGAACTTAACTCACATGCCGAGCCCTAGAGCAGACCATCGTTAGCCGCGAATCATCATCACCTGGCTCGGTGAATAGGATCACGAGTCCCTCGTGTGCTTTCGCAAGAGACTCCACACCTATCAACGTTGGTCCAAGAAATGCTCAAAACGAGTGCTTCGGATTCTTTGAAGCAACCGATAATCTACCTGCCATCCGCCAAAGCGTCGCAGCAACGGCGTTTTTTGCCCACCTATTCGTGCGCAAGGGCGTTCCGACCTGCTGGCACCCTATACTCTCGTAGAGTTCAGCAAAACCTACGCGCAATGGCTCTCCCTTAGAGGTAAACAGAGCGTTGTCACACATGACTTCTGCGCTGACGAAGTTGTAGAAGGTAAAGCGACATACTAGATCCATTAAGCGTTTCACATCCCATAGCACATCGAGAGGAGACGTGCCCGATTGGATAGTATTCACGTTTGCTCGAGGTTCCGAGGAAGGTCCTTGAGCGGGCGATATGCGCCGGAGGAGGCTGATCATCGGCGCCACCCCAACATACACGATCAGCCAACGATAGCAGAGGCTCTTGAGTAAGGGGTATTCACCTGAGGCAATGTTGGAGGGTCTCCCTATCACTTCCTGCACGAGCAACTTTGATTGCTTCGTCGAGAGCCTATGAGGGTGTAAAAGTGAGATGTCATAAGTTATTCGCAGGTACGTGCTAGTTGAAATCTCACCTGACGAGACGCCACAAACTCCCCCAGAGAATAGTGCAGTGTGGCAAGGTTCAAAAGTGCAAGCTGGTGCAGGCCTCTGCAAGAAGTTCAGACGCTGGACAGCAAGTATCAGAAGGATAACTCACGAGTCATCTTTCTCAGAGAAATGCTGATCAAAGAATCGCCGGAGGTTCTCGATGGCAGATTGCGTGTCTCCAATTGCAGCTGCCTGTTGGTAGCGTTCGTACGCCTCAGCCTGGGCATACTGCTTCTCGTCTGAGATACCAGGAAATATCAAAAGGCCTAGACAATATTTGGTAAAGATTAAAGCGCATATCGGGAGTAAAGTATGATGGAACATACCACCACCGCGATCTGTCTGCTTTATGTCGTACCCAGCGGTCACATCGCCCGCACACCATTTGACAAAATCACGCTGAAGTTTCAGTACCCCAGAGAAAGATAGTTTTGCATATTCTAAGCGCCAGCGCCGCGCAAAAAGTCCAAAGTAAGAGTGACGATCCTTTCAGGTTGAGGAATTGTTATGAACAGATGCTTCTAAGTGGATATGTAAGGTTTGTATCTTACGAGTGGTGGGGGTGGCTGTTTTGGCTGGCCCTGTACAAGCGTGTGAGCGCGTGACTTAGGTGACGTTTAGAATTTCCTCACATGTATTTCAGGTTTGGGTAGGAAAAGCCATTGAACATCTGCAGATATTATACCAGCTCGGGCGATGCAAGAGGACGGATATTTAATTCTGCTCACCATTGAAGAAGTCACCCAGTATATCTGCACCTCCCACATACTCAGGCTAGGTGGGATTCAGGTTCTGTGATCGAGCAATAAGTCACGACAGAAAGACATACTATCGTGCGGAGAGTGCGGCATATCCGCCTGGCTTCTGTGTTTGCCCAAGGTCCTTCCGAGATCATATCCACTAGAACAGGGTATGGTGTGGGTTTTTGAGTCTGTTTTTGCCAGCATTATAGACTGTTCAGTCAATGATATTACACGAGGCTTACCTCTGCAATTTCTCTAGCAAGAATGCGCATTATGTGCATCGTAAAAGGTGGAGAGAAGATCTCCTTATATGCAAATATGAAGACGGCAAGGATCCCGACATGGTGAGGACGGAGAACATGTGTCTTGGGCGGTGGTGGCGGAGGCGGCTCTAGTAGATCTGGTTCAGCCATGAAAGATGGTGGCCCAATTGCAAGGTACACACGCGACGTTGAGTCCAATTGAACTTAGGTAATCATACGATCGGGATGTTTGGTTTACTGGAGACCTATCTCCGCCACTGTAACATTTCTCATTGCGGGGTCACAAGACGTGTTCTGTACATAAGTACGAGTATTCGAAAACTCCAGCTTTCTAGTCAATCCATATTTTACCTTGTCCAGCCTTCAAGGTCTGTCCATGACTAATTCTCGGCTGTTCCTTCTCCTCGCGTCCCAGCGCAGTGAGGTAGCTCCTGCTCATAGCGCAGTCGATCACCGATATCGATGAAAATAGGAGTGGGGTATCCCCAGTATGTTTCTTCCTGGGGGCGGAAGAGGCGTTGGTAGGATGCTGTGTGGAATGTCTTGCGCCAGAGCTTGAAGTCAAGGCCAGCGACTTCGCTTTGGTCGCTAGACTGTGATATCCGTCTAAGTGGCTTAGTATCAATACTGCGTGCGACCGAAATGATGTCGACGAAAATGCTACCAATCTCAAATTAATAACGGGGCGCAAGCAGAAAACGTGGTGGGGGCAAGGCCAAATGTATACCAACAAAAGTTCTAAATCAAGATAAGGGACGTACGGATAGCTAATTCATGCAAATGCTCTCGGTTACTTCTTTTGCGTGAGGACGAGGTATGTTCTGTAAGGATACTCAAAAGTTCCAACTTCCTTGTCAATCCACTTTTTACCTTCGCCGACTTGCAAGATGTGTTCGAGGCCAGCCTTCACCCTCTCCTTTTCCTCTCCTCCCAATATAGCCACGTAACTTTTGCTCAGAACGCGATCGATTACGAGGCTTGCTGTAGTGAGAAGAGTGTATTCCCACTCTTTTTCTTCGTGGGGATGGAAGTGGTTAAGGTAAGCTGTTGTGTCGAACATTGTGCGCCATAGACCCAGGCGAAATTGGGGTGTGTTGCTTTCAAATTTTTCATACGTGTCCCGAAGCTGAGCGACCCATGGCGCCGCAGTCCTATGTTTGGCTATATATAAGTTGCAAAGCTGATAAGGTGCACTTCTTGCTCACCTGTCTTCAAGGTTCCATATAAAAGCCGCGATGCCGCCTGGCTTCAGCACCCGAGCTATTTCAGCCTATTTACAGTCAGGATAAGCTCAGAAAAAGTGCACGTAGGTATACCTTACCGTGGCCTTTTCGTAGTCTGGACACCAGTGCCACGCCTTCATACGCGCGGTCAGTCTTCAGTGGAGCACCTGCCCAAAGCCAGACTACGCACCTGAGCCACCACAACCAAGTCTGCCCATCCATCGCTTGAGTCTATCTTCTCAAAAGTACCTTCCTGGCAAGTTATTCGCGAGTCGCTGATGGCCTTCTCGAATGCGTCCCTCATTCCAGCGCTGGGCTCTACTGCGCGGAGCGCTGCTATGGATTGCCCAAAGCTCGAGTGGGCTAGCAGAGCCCGAGTAAAGATCCCAGTGCCAGAGCCAAGCCTTGAGATACAAATCTGTTAATAAATATGACAAGAGTATACGTAGACGTCCAACCAGCTCACTCTACAACCTTCAATCCGGATGACTCAGGCAGCGATGCATGCAGTGCTGTTAGCGCCTGGCTTGGGTAAGATGGTCGCGCGCTGGATAATTACACGGCCTTGTTAAGGTTAATAGGGGATATTCCTGGGTGGCATCGGTGCACGAACCGATCGTAGAGCTCGTTGGTGCCTGAACCGAAGCCGCTAGCCGCAACTTTGTGTACAGTGCTCATCCTTTGCTTGGCTTCAGTGGCAAGTTTTCGGGGTAGGTTTGGGGGGTTGGCCGGAAGATTTCCTAAATAACACGATAAAGACGCTCGCGATGGTTGCAGACTGAGTGCAGTGCGCAGCATCTGAGTTAAACAATGACATATGGATGGCAGATAAGGTTCCCCGGCAGCCTGAGGTTTCTAGTAGTAGAACAAAAGATGCACCAATTCTATTTCCCGAAGACGGCTTATACGAATCCCGCAGCCGAAAGTTGCTCGGAATCAAGGCTGGAGTCTCGTGTGAACCACAGTTGGTGTAGCGTCCTGTCAAAGGCTTCGCCCTTTCATCATCTCGAAATTTTACATCCGCTCATTACATTTTTTGGCTTTGCTCTTCCACGGCAGACTACTTATATAAATTATTCACCATGGCTAAAAAATCTCAGCAGAAGCGTCCTGCAGCATTCTCATCGCAGGTCATCTCGCCATGGTTCTCACACACGGATCATATCCTCACCTCAAATTTACATTAGCGGCCATCAAAGAAGCGCAAGGTGACCTCCACATCGGACGGCAAGAAAAATACCACCAAGAAGGTTAAAGGAAAGGACAAGGCGTACGACCGTCCTGTGATTCCCATTCCCGAGCGGGAAGAGGACGACAACTCGGATCTATCCGAAGAGGACTTGGAATTCTTCAAGGAGCACCTGGGCGCAGGTCGTTTCCTGCAGAATCTGGACAAGGCAGAGATTTCACGGTGCGCCTATAGACATTTTTCGGCACTTTGCTCTCCATTTAATATTCACAGCACACGGCCTTAGGAGTAAAAAAGAGACTGAGCGATTGTTTCAGCTCTCCAAACCAGCCCGCGTACGAGCTCCGGTTGACGACGATCTGCCTTCTGTTGAGTCCCACGATGAGGACGAAGGATCCTGGAATTCTGACATAGAGGAGGGCGAAGATAGCTCACAAGCTTTGTCAGAGGACAATGAAGACGATGCATCGATTCCTTCGAGCTCTCGATCGGAGCCTAGCGATTCCGACAGCGAAAAATCGTACGAACGTATGCCCCGAGGACCCAACAAGTCCTGGGACGACAAAGAGGCTGGGCCCGAGAGATTACCTATAAAGCTTCCCGACGGTCGTATTCAGAAGATGGGTAAACTACCTTCCCGGCCACAAGAGGAAGACACGGACACGGAATCAAGTAGCGATGAGGAAGAGGAGCCCGAACGTATACAACCGGCGGCCACAGAAGACGTTGCGACTGGTGCTCGTTTTGGGAGGGCTGCCGTCGTAGACGTAGTGAAGACAAAGTCACGCAAGGAGAGGATACAAGCTGCCAAGGAGCAACTCGCGGGACTTTGCCAGGAAATCATCGCCGATCCAGAAAATAGCGTGGGTCCCCTTCCCAACCATGGTTGTCGACTTATTAATATTAATTGCGTTTACTCTTAGCTGGGACTTCTTCGACGTCTACACACTTTCTCCTTGAAGTCGATCACCACTCCCTCACACCCGAAACCCGTTCCAAATGACCCCCTAATTCGACAATTAGCCTTTCTGTCGCAGCTTGCGGTATTCAAGGATGTCATTCCAGGATATAGGATCCGGCCGTTGACAGACAAAGAAAAGGCAGTAAAAGTGAGCCAGATGGTCATGCGCACACGAGAATGGGAGCAGGGGTTAGTGGGGGTCTACCAGTCGTATTTGAAAACCCTGGAATCGGAAATCAAAGGTATTCTGCCACGAAAACGACGAGAGGCCAATGCTAAGATTTTTTCATGACTCGAAGGGCTGGGAGAATTGACCACGATTGCATACAAATGCCTCTGCTCGCTCCTGACCAGCGTCACGCATTTCAACTTCCGTCTCAATATCATGAGCACGATCGTCGCGCGACTTAGCAAACGCTCATGGGATGAGGTGCGCCTTTGCCTTCCCTTTGACGCCCCCAGTTAATAAATGCGACCAAAAAAAGACGTCAGAGCTCTGCCTTTCTTCCTTGATCACCGTGCTTCGCGAGGATATCACTGGCGTTTCATCACTCGAGGTAGTCCGCCTTCTCAACAGAATGGTCAAAGAGCGATGCTTCAATGTTCACCCGAATCTCCTCTCTTGCCTGCTTCATCTTCGTCTGAAGACGGAGCTCGGGGTGCGCTCGTCGGAAACCCGGGCTGATAGGGAGGATCAGGGCAAGGATAAAGGCAAGAAGGGCGATAAGAAAAGCAAGAAGGATCGAATCCATTTGAGCAAGAAGGCCAAGAAGGCACTAAAAGAGCGGAAGGAGATTGAGCAGGAGATGCATGAAGCCGAGGCGGAGGTGGACAAGGAGGAACGGGCGAAGACGGTTTGTTTCATGTATATTTTATTCTTTCCCTTTCTATGCAACTAATTATGTGCGATAACTCCCGACAGCATACGGAAACGCTTAAGCTGCTATTCGTGCTGTATTTCAAGATCCTCAAACACCCCAAGCCAACTGCTTTGCTCCCGCCTGCGTTGGAAGGTATTGCTCGCTTCGCACACCTCGTGAACATCGACTTCTTCCGGGACTTGCTCAGAGTTCTGAAGGAGCTCATGCTAAGAGGCAAAGTAGAGGACAACCCAGAAGCACCAGAAGCTAATGCCGTGACGGAGGACCAAGAAATCCTTAGGCAGCGGCTGCTTTGCATCGTCGCCGCATTTGAGCTCCTTTCGGGTCAAGGTATGAGCCATTATTCTGCAGGTACTGTATAGTATTTGACAGGATGCGCATTTGCTATAGGCGAAGCCCTCAATATCGATCTAGGTGAATTTATCAACCATCTCTACGCAATTATCCCCGAGCTCGCTGTCTCGCCCTCGATCGAGGATGCCCCGCAACCGCCAGTACAGAAGTCCGTGCAATCAGACCGTCCGTCCCGACGCGGAACTGCGCTCGCCTCTCCGTCGGATCTTCTGTTCCGCGCCCTGTCAATCGCGTCCATGTCCCGGGCCTTCTCATCCACCACCCCATGGCGCAGCGCAGCGTTTGCCAAGCGGCTGCTAACGTCCTCGCTCTCCTGGCCCCCCGCCACTGCCCTCCGAGCTATCGAGTTTGTGCGCACGTTGCTTGTGAGCGAGCCTATGCTCGACGCGATATTATCTACACAAGATCGACGGACAGATGGCGTTTACAGACCAGACATTGATGATCCCCAGCTGTGCAATCCGTTCGCTACGACCCTGTGGGAGCTGCAGTTGTTGGAAAAGCAGCATTGGGATCCAAAAGTGCGGGAGGAGGCTAGGAAGCTGGCGAGATTTGACGCAGACCGGACATAATGTTTTTTTACTCAAAGTGGTGTTGATACAGGATATACTTGTGAAGATGTGAATATGTGTGGAACCACTATTTCTTTAGTATTTGCTTTCCTTGAACCCACACCCCTACCCTGTTTCGAGAGTCGCCCAGGCACCACCACTTTTCGATGGTGTCTTCGGCCCACTCGAGTGCGTCGTAGAAATCCAAGCTTCCCCGTTTACTTTCTGCGAGTAGCTCAACTGCATATGTGAACCGAATCAGCTGCAAGTTCTAAACCTGGGAGGAGGAAAATTTTCGCCTACTCTGCTGAGCGTCAAATGGTGCGCCCACGACGAATTCTCCCGTAAGCAACCCCAGAGCCTCTGCGCCTCCTTTGGTCGCCATATACAGACTCTCTTTCCAGCCTACAGTCAGGCTTCTTCCTTCCTGCTTGGCTGTCAGACGCGCGCCCTCCCTCATCCTCGAGGTTATGACCGCCTGTCGCATAGCAGACATAATGTCCACGGTGTATCCTCCAGCGATATCCGTCCCGAGTCCGACTTTCACGCCCTTGTCAAGAGCTTCGCGAAGACGGAATGGCTCTTCGGAAAAGTACGCGTTTGAGAGTGGACAATGGGCGACGGAGGTGCCCGCGCTTTCGAGCCGGGCGAGAGAGGGTTTGTCGAGGAATGTGCAGTGAGCTTGGATTGTGCGGGAGGTGAGAAGACCGCTCTATCGCCCAACAGATAGATGCTAGATGAGATTAGTCATTATGGATGGAATCCTTGCGGCTTACTTTATCAAAGACATCAATGTCCTCTTGCTTTCTTTCGCGCCGGACCCACTCTACCTGGTCTTTTGCCTCTGCAAGATGACTTTGTACTCGCAACCCCTCGGTCTTCGATATATCACCCAGGCCTGCAAGGAGTTCGTCGGAGCAGGTGGGCACGAAGCGCGGAGTCAAGACGGGCTCTACGAGTCGTTCGTGATCGGGCAGGTCAACGGTGATCGAACGGCAGCGATCGATGAAGGATCGGGCGGACTGGAGCGAGCTCTGGGCCGAGCTTTCTACGTACGTAGGACGCGATGATTGGTCCATGGAGAGTTTCCCAACGTACCCCCTCAAGCCTACAGTTTGGAAAGCCTCGGCCAATATGAGGCTACGCACGTAAATTGCCATCCGTTAATGAGGTGCGTTGGTGCTTGTATATGTAAACATACTTGGTATCCTCTTTGATGGTACCAAACAGCAAGGTGGCTCCCGTCCCCGCTTCGACCAATCGGCGAGCGAGCGTCTCATAAACTCTTCGAGCAAGTGAAGGATCTGCGTCTAATCTTTCTTCCGCCTTGAACGCGTAGGTATCGAGCCATTCCATGAGCGGTAGATGAAGACCGTTGCCCGCGTAAAGATATTGTGGTGCGTGGAGATGTAAATCAACAAATGTGGGAAGTATGAATCCCCCCGGCGGTATGGTTAGCTTTGTGATCCCATTTGACGACGACAACAAGGCCGCTACAGAGGGGTCATCCTTGGGGCAGAAGGTGGTTATAGTGCCCTTCTCGTCGGTCGCAAGGATGTAGTTCTTCAGTATCTGGAGCTCATTTAGCCTGGTGCAGTGAACAAATGTGCCGACGAAGATAGCTGGAGAGGCCATGGTATGCGAGCCGAGAAATGCGATGGCTTCGTCCTAGAACTAGAACTAGCACGAAATACTAGTACTGGGAGCTCAAGCTCAAGCTGGTGGTGGATGCTGAGTGGCTATGTTATGCGATGTACTCGTCTGTGTTCCCTCCAGGCGGCTTGCACTTGACGCTCATCACATCGGCGCCCATTTGGGCTTAAGAGCGGGGCCAGCGACTTTATTTTCTGCGCAACGATCGGCATGGCCAGCGGCAATCTCACCCTCACCCAGAAGTGGCTGCGAGGTGCAGCATCGCCGTATCAGCAGGAGGATCGCGTGTATTTGGATGTCGACGCGGTCCTGGCCAGCCATCCAACCCTTCGACCAAAGACCGACGTCTATAGTGGGCCTTTTTTATATCCTCGATCTTTCGAACGAAGCTAATTGCATGAGGCGATTAGCCTTTAATGATGGAAGGACACAACTCTTGATATGTGTGCATGGCCTGCTCCCTATTACCTTTCGACAGTCGACGTACAACATCCCCGTGGCGATTTGGCTGCCACTTGGATACCCGAAAGACGTGCCCATAGCATATGTTGTTCCCACGAGTGACATGCTAATCAAGGCAGGAAAGCATGTGGACCTCAGCGGCTCGTGCGTCATACCTTATCTCGCGGATTGGCAGAAGAAGTCCGAGGTGCAGTGTACATCGAATATGTATCGTCCATCAAAGGCTGAACACACTTACACTTTCCAAGGCGTGCAACTTGAGGGCACTTGCTGAAGCCATGCAGGATATATTCTCCAGAGAACCACCGCTTTACGCGAAACCAAAGCGAGCGGTCTCTAATCCGCCCGTTTCTAGCCCTGTTCAAGCCCCTGCAACAGCTGGACCATCGAACGAGGCTTCATCTCGACCGGCGCTACCTCCGAAACCTCCGCATGCAATCGGGACTCCTTTAGGGCCGCCCCCATCGGCGCAGCATCATACCTCACCAATAAGTCGAGCTACATATGTCAATGTGGGCACTTCAACTTTTACTTTTGTGATAAATCATCAAATGTAACTGGTGAGTTTGTGAAAATAGGAAGCGCTCGCATCCCGACCTCCGCCGCCTCTGCCCTCAGAAGGTAGCCCACGCACCGTATCCATCATATCGTCACAACCAACGCCCCATCATGGTGCTCCTCGCACCCCACCCCCGCCACCGCCGCCGCCGCCACGGCCACCGATTCAACATCCCTCCCCACTCGCCCCTTATAATACGGGGAATATGTACAACAAGCCTCCCCCGATCCCACCCTCCGATATACCGACACCCGCATTCTATGCACCTCCCGCAGCCCCACCACCTCCGCCGACCTCCGCACCTCCCGGCCAATCCTCCCGACCACTATACACCAGTCCGCCCCCTCACCCTGCCTATACGACAAATCACGACAGATACCAGTCTCCGCCCGTTCCGCCTCCCCATCCGATGGCCCTGCCAACTCGTCCCGCTAGCCTCCCAACTCCAGCACCTATCCGAAATATCATGGAAGAGGATGACACAGATCCTCAATTTTCCACGACGCCTTCATCCTCATCCATCCCCCCTGCGGCATTTGTACCCCCTCGCCCACCAAATCCCGAGACACTCCGGATGCACGCGGCACTGCACGCCAAGTTGACAGCAGAATTGAATACAGTCTCGCAGACTTTGGCGACAGATGCAGAGCGTCTGCGGGCGAACCAGGCTGACCTCCTTGCAGGTGAACCCGCCATACGCGACGAGATGGCGCGGTTGGAAGCTGTGAGGGATGTGTGCCGGACTGTGGGTGGAAGAATGAGGTCTGTCGTTGGAGCGGCGGAGGGTAGAGTGGAAGAACTACGAAGGAAGGGTGATCCGGATGTGGACGAGCTAGTGTGTTCGACCACAATTGTCTATAACCAGTAAGTTTCAAGTCTACGAAGATTACAGGTGAAGATCTAATGGGCCGTCTTGGACATAGATTGATTAACCTGGTCGCTGAGGACAATGCAATTGAGGATACGATTTATCATTTGCATCGGGCTCTCAATGCAGGGCGGATCGATTTGGATCGCTTTATCCGAGTAAGCCCTGCCGCTTGTTCGCTGCCTTCGACCTACTTACGCAAGTTGCATTTTGATTAGACGACCCGTGTATTGGCGGAAGAGCAGTTTATGAAGCGGGCATTGATCGAGAAGATTACGAGTGGAATCCCAATGGGGGCGACAATGGGATCCTGGTCGTAGTACTGTTCAGTTTGAATTTTACTGGATTAGCAAACAAGCTGAGCACATAACAGCGAGCAGAATGGTGGCCTAGGCCCTCAAGCCCCACATCCAGAGAGCATGATATTTGAATATAATGCATGCGATCTTGTGCACATGCTGAGCTGGCGTCTGCGGCAACATTAACAACAACTACTACTACTACAAGCCTCCTTCTAGACGACGTACATCGAGGCACTTCTACGATGCGCGATATCATACAGTCGAGCACTGAGCTTGCCTTCTAAAAACTCTTTGCGCCTCGGATCCGGCCATCGCTGCTGTGAGAGGTCGAACGGCTCACTGAAGTTCTTGTCCCTCAGATCCTCTTCCCAAGAGTCATCCCTCAGCTTCCCCGCACCTCGTATATTTCCCAGCACGGCCTGTGTATAGTGCCGGCGCAGGACCTCATCGAGTACACGCTGATTATCCGGTATGTCCGCACGCCGCAAGCCGAGGGCGTGTTCCGGGTGGGGCACCATAGTTTCTACCATACTGGAGAAACAAACGATGCGGTACCCATCGTCGGGATCGATGGAGAAGTCGTGCTTGGCCCAGTGGGCGTGGAATTCGCAGCCGAGGAGAAGCCCGTTCTGCACGCTGTTGAGAGGCTGGCCCTCCGGGAAGGTATCGTCAGTCAGGAGCGGAGCAAACTGTTCGTTAAACTGGTGATTTGAAGACGTCAGTATATGGTGCGTCCACAAGCAGGTGTAAGGGAGACACTATACCAGTTGTGCTTGGGCGAGAGGGACTATATGAGAAGCGTCGATGGCCGTCCATCTCTTCCCGTAAGGCGATTTTCCAGTAATGACACATTTACCATCTTGCGATCGAAGCGGGGTCGTAAAGCTCGATTCCTGGAAAACATGGAGCTCGGATTGGACTCGCGCAACCAACCGGCAGGTGAAGGATGCTACATACCCGAGGGCCCTTAGCTTTGGGTGTTAGCGTGCGTTCAATTAAAGGAATGGGCGTATTTTCAACCTCCAGAGGGCCGTCTGCGCGTGCCGCGTATCAGTCCGGAATCTTTGGTGGTGGTTCTGCGAAATTCATATTCGCACCTGGGCCCATCACATCGTTAGCTCCGTGCTCTACTGCCGTGTTGTCGCGCATGAACTCGTCCCCGCTACCCTGTCTAACGAGCCACCAGCACACAGACGGGGGAACAAAGCAAATATCGAGGGCGCGATACAGCCTATTACCAGTCCAGATACCGCTTAAAGACTGGTAAGCACCTCGAGAGAGGAGGCGGTTTCACTTGCTGCGTTCGAGTAACTGATAGGCTTGGACAGAAACAGCTCACCCGCTACCTCGATCCCACGGCTGTCGTAAATTCGTATGTTTCGGGGGTTGACATAGAACCGAGTGGGTCGCGCGTCGACAGCCTGGTCGTTTGGGCTTTCCATGGACCTAGCTGGCGAGTTCGACATGGTTGAAGTTTTGAAAGACGGAGGCGGATGACGCCCAGGCCGCCCGTTGGTGTTCCGCTCGTCCGACGAACAATTATCATTGATTCCGTTCGGCAGGTCTGAGTGTCTTAGATCGGAACAAACGCGCCGCGATCGGCTATTCTTTGGCGCCCCTGGGTACGATCGATATTGTCCGATCTTCGATCTCTAGACTCAACGCCAAGTAACTAGCACGATGTTCAAGAAGTAAGATTCCAAAGCGCTCAGATGCCCAGCGGCAGATTTTGATAGCCGTGGATACAGGTTCTCCCCCTCGACGGACATCGCCTCGCAGGCACTCATCAAATCGTCGGTAGGGCGCGCCGTCCGTGCGCAGCTGCTCGCTCAGATCCCCATCCTCGGCGCGAATGAGGGCGAGCTGATCGAGCAAATCTGGCCCAAGAAAGAGCAGCTCACACTGGTCAAATGGTCAGTTCGAATTCACCCGGCGATCCTGCGAGCCATGCTGATGGACGAATGTTGAATGATAGCAGAGAGCATATCTCGGTGTACACGCTGCATGGCCAGCCGTTATTTTTCCAGCACTTTGATGGTCCATTCATCCCGACGCTGAAACTCGTTCACAAATGTGAGAATTGTTCCCTCGCATCTGCTGGGTTCGTTGTCACAGTGCTAATAAACATCACATTGGTTCAGATCCCATGCTTCTGCCCGAGGTCAAGGTCGATCGAGGCGCGATCCGCTTCCTCCTCGCAGGGGCACATATGATGTGCCCCGGATTCACCTCCGCAGGAGGCTCCCTCCCACCACCTGAGTCTGCCATACCCGGAGGAAAGGCAGTCGCGATTTACGCAGAAGGCAAGGAACACGCAGCCGGCATCGGCCTGACGAAACTGAGCACGGAGGATATCAAGAAGATAAATAAGAACGTCGGGGTCGAGACAATGTGTTTCCTCGGAGACGATTTATGGAAGTTGGAGAAGATATAGGATTCCATCTGTGTGGTTATACAATTGAATAAAGCGACAGCTAGAACAACAATATGAGAGATGTGAAGAGGTACTTGTGATTCGTAAAGGTGTCATGAAGAGCTCAGCTCCCAAAGGTGGTTGGAATACTGAAAATCAGTCTTTCCGTCGTCGAATCCGACCACATAGACTTCATTGCTCTCGGAGCCTACGTTGAAGACCATACAGCATCAATATTGCAGCGCGTCTCCTGAGCGTCGCACAGAAATCTGAAAAAAGTACACTCACGGACGATCATTTTGCCTTCCCCTGTGGCCTTATCCGTCACGACATCGAACCCAAGGTCTTTGCAAATCTTCAGTCGCAAGCTGCCCACAAACCTAACCTCAGCTCCAAGGCCAGACGAAGGAACGAAGCTACATACGCGACACCATCAAGGCCGACCTCATCCGTGACGTCCGTCGCCTCCAGCATCTTCAGCTCCTCGCGCAACTTGGATACCTCTGCCTCACGCGACGCCTGGATCTCCTCGGCCTCTTGCATGCCCTTCAATACGCCAAATTTCATCCCGTCGAGCTCTTTCATGGTGTTCGAGTGCTGCGCCGCGGACGGGACGCTGGCGGGGCGCGTAGCCGAGCTTCGTGCAGCTGCAAGCCTCTGCGACAGGGCTGAGCGCGTTGCGGAAATACAAATGTATGAGTATTGAAGCATTGGATATGTATGATAGATCGAGCAATTCACTACCTCGTAGTTCAAGCTGGATTTGCTCTGTCTCTGCAGCACGCGTCGCCTCCGTCGCTTGCATATGCTGCTGAGCTAGCGCTACATTGTGGAGATCCTGTGTGGGATCGGTGAGGACCTTGACTTGCTTGAGGATTTTGCTGCGCGATGGCCGTGTCAGGATATCCCACTGGTTATGATTGGGATGAGTGACACCAACATGACCTCGTTGACATCCTGTGGCGAGGTGGACATGGTTGCTTCGTTCAAGACGCGCACGCTTGGGGGGTCACGTGTTAGCCCGACACACAAGGACTCGGGAGTAACTCGGCAGCTGCTCGTTATATTCCTTTCTCCCAGCCCACCCGCTCAGATACTCCATATTAGTGTATATAGCCAGAGCGGTACAGCGTAGCGTATGTACAAAGTTCGAGGCGAGGAAAGAGTATAAGAGCATTAAAAGGTTCACGCAGACTTCAGGATAACAAGGTTACAGAGAGCATGTGCGCCAATCAAGCAACGATCCTCCCACCAATCCCTCTCCCAACAAATTCTGCCACTCGACTTCCCTGCCCACTCGCACCACCGACCCAGCGCCATACCCGGGTCTCGTCGCCATTAAGTTCTTCTATATTAGCGCGCACATTCGCATTGCCCTCCACAACAGACTCGACCTTGTCCCAGAGCCGCTTGCGCGCCGGTATCGAGTGCTCGTCCTGGAGCACGAGGTCACGGAGGTGCAGAGATGATAGATAGGGGTACGGTGTTGAAGCAGGATCGGTGTGGTGGGCGAGCTCCTGGTCTTTGAGGGTATCGAGAGCAACTTGCACGAGGGATGCAACACGTCTCGCCTCGATCTGGTTGGCAGCTGCCTTGGATTTGGCGGCCATTGTGACAACAGCTAAACCCACAATACCTGGAAAGCAGAAGTGGCAATGGTTAGACACGGGGGTCAGATATGTGGGGAAATCTGCCTACCGTATATGTATTTGCGCCAGGCCGACCACGTTTCCCGAGCAGTAACTTTCGCCTGGCAGGTCAACCCCATATCCGCCTTATACGCAGCAATATACTTCTCTCCGCTACGGGTAATAAAGAGTCAGTTAAAATTCAAGGAGTGGAGAGAAACAGAACCCACTCGGCATCATGGCTAACCACCACCAAGCCGTTCTTCTCCAAATCGTCCATGGCAACGTCAAACAAATCATCAAAAGCACTCCCATCAAACTTGTGCGATAATTTCTACAATAACAATAAAAAGCAGTATGAGCTTCCGCTCCGCGTGTCCCACATAATGCATATATCAGCATATTGGGATACTCACCGATACTTTAGCTCTCATCTCGTTTCTCAGCTCCGCCACCTTCATCCCCCACGTAACAGCCTCCCGACTCTCCCCGTCCGGATTCTTGACGCCAGCACAGATCCGCTGTCCCTTGAGCTGCGTTAAATTACGATCGATGGCTTTCCCGAAGCCGCCGATTTTCTTCAGTCGCTCACGATCCTCGACGCATCGTGGCGGAAAGGCTACACTTCCTAGACCAGGGAAGCCGTTTGCGAGAGAGGAAAGGAGAGGAATTTGAGTGAGTGGATGTGGGCGAAGAATGAATGACGATTGGCAGGTGACAGTATGGGGAGTGCATATGGCGCGCGCGGGACACGGGGTGCAGGCAAGCGGTTGGAGAGCCGGGAGGAGGGGCAATGCAGGGCATATATCTTTGTCGGTCACTTCATCTTGGGGAATGAGGGCCAGCCGCTCAATGCACTGCTGCCGCGCAGAGAACAATGCTTTGCGTTCCTCGATGATGGCGTTAGTGTTGCTTCCCGCATCACAAAACCCGATCGAAGACGATCGATCCACGTATGTTTTTGTGATGGCGAAGCTGAGAAAGACTATCAAAACGCGAATTATGGCGCTGGAGATCGAGAGCGAAGTGCCCAGCGCCGATGGGCGAGCAAGATCCTTAGACGGAGACGGCGAGCGCATGTCCGATGCAACCCCTTCAGAGATCTGGTCGTCTGCGTCGTCTTCAATTAGCTGAATCTCGTCGTCGTCTACTTTCACCTCAGAGTCTTCGTCCAAATCTGGATTCGGTGTCTTCCAGCCCACAGAGTGTCTGCCCTTGCTCCGGGGAGCGTTGCGATTCCTCAGCACACCCGGAGGCGGTTGTGCGTCAACGTTGGACGTTGATGGTCGGGGCGATGGCGAGGCCGGCGAGGAAGGCGCTTCAACAGGAGCCGATGGCTGCACTCTCCGCGTACGACGAGTAGCAGCCCCAGTAGGCTTGAAAGGAGACTTGACTGGCGATGAAGACTCGGCTCCAGACTGGAAAACGTTGTTATCCTCCCAAGCACTTTCTTCGCCACCAGAGGTGAGCTACCGTTCGAACCCATTTTAGCCAAAAGAAATCGATGTCATGGCGAGGAGAAAACGTACATAGTTTGAAGTACGACGGGTTCGCGTACCAGCGGAAGTACCCTATGGTATGTATTGGTTTAACTAGTGCTAGGTCGATTATTTGGCATGCGGTCTCACGTCTTTCTTCTTAACTACCCTCCTCGCCCTCTGCCCTGCATCCTGCTCAGGCTCGCTGGCCTCGGCCACCGGGACCACGGCATCTACATACTTGGGAGCACTGCGTGGCATTGAGGCACTTGCGGGAGCACGACGGCGTCTAGTCTATAAAAGGACGTCAGATGAAAAAAGGGGTGCGAGTTGGTGCGTATGGGGGCACTTACGGGCTCGGAGGGCTCAGCGCTGACGGTGGACCTGCCTTCTGCAGCTGGACGAGACACACGCCGGGTTGTTCTGCGTGGAGGGGGTGGTATTTCCTGTGTATTATAGGCAAACGATCAACACGCCCGCAGCGCGTGGCGAGAAAAGGACCGCTCTACGAACCTCTATGTCCGAGCTATCGTTGATCTGCCTGCCTGTGATTCCATCACGTATGCCTCTATCACTCGCCTGGCTGGAAGTCCTCTCGAGGCGCTGGCGCCGGAGTTCGGCCGCGTGGGGGGTGATGTGCTCCTTGAACAATGCGACCAACTTGGGCTTAGTGCTGGCTGGAGAGTAGTGCACTCCGTGGTAGTGCAGGACATTCATGAGATTGGCGACTTTCAGAGTGTTGGGATTGAAGTCATCCTCGAGGTATTCGGCGGCCTCGAGGACATCTGCGCTTTCGGGTGCCATCGTCGTCGCTGTCGTCGTTTGCGTTGGCAGCGAGAGCGGGTATGGAGTGCGACGACGTCAGGCGGCAACCTCTGTTTTCACGCGCCACTCGGATTTGCTGTTGTTGTTTCCTATTTACGCGACCTCCTTTGTATCCAGTGACTCGCCGCCAACCGCCATCACCATGGGCACTTTCAGCTTTGTCTGAAAACAACGAAGGCAGCTTGTCGGCGAAACAGACCTGCTGTTTCTTCGAGGCTCCCTTTTGTTGGAACGAGGACGCGGGCGTTGGTGAAAGAAAACAGCACTGCGCGGCGCTGGAACCTCGTTCTGCGGTCGGCATCCAAACTCGGAAACCAGTGCTGCATTCTCAGTCTTTTTGAACAACACTGTGCATTCGCCGGACAAATATTTGCTAAAGATCCATTATTCGCTCTCGCCCCTCTCGCGTGTTAGCACTTTCTCTCATTAGCGCTCAACGTGCGGCCCCGTTATGAGTGCAGGCTGCGGTCATATTTGGAATCTCTTTACCACACATCGCCACAAAAGACGCGCCCAATGTCACATTATCTCATGCCGCCATCCAGCGCCCCCTTGGCATCTAATTTTTGGAGCCAGATCATGAGGAGAAGGTGGGGGGTGATATCCCCTTTGGACCGAACCACCGCCCGTTCACCATGCGATCGTAGTAAACCCACGGGAAGAAATCTTTCTTCAAATGGTAGAATGCCCTAATAACACCCGATAAGTATTCCCGGCCGATATGGCAAGGAGCTTGAACTCTAATCTGAACTCACCTGCGCGGGGTTACCTGATCGATTCCAAAAAGTTCGTGGAACGTCTCTTTCGGTTTCAATCCATACACAAACTCGGCGAGCATGAGCTCTCCGTAACCCGTGAGTAGCTGAATAGTACAAATTAGAACCTTTACCATGATGGCATGAGATGAATGGCCTACCGGACACGATGTATACCCGTCGTACGCCGCCTTGCCGACCTCACCGGTCTCAAGGAACTTGGTAAGGTTCTCCACGAGGACAGGCGTCTGCGCGGTGATCGCTGCAGCCGTCTTGCTCGTGGGCAAACTCGAACAATCACCGAGCGAGAAAACATTCTTGTACTCGGGTTTTTTGTGCTGCAGCGTGGCGGGGTCGACATCCACCCACCCAGCCGCATCAGCCAAGGGCGAGCTCTTGATAAAATCATGGGGGCCCATGGGCGGAGTGACGTGCAAGATGGTGTAGTCTTTCTCCACGAGGCCTTCGGCTGTTTTGAAAGAGGCGACCCGGTTTGCGGGATCGATGGAAACAAGATTGTGTTCGAATTTTCCGCCGACGCCGCGTTCGACACGCAAGGCGTTGAGCGCGTCGCTGTATTTCTTCACGGAAAACATAGTGGGCATGCCAGATATGAAGTCAATGTCGATTTTATCGCCGCGGTTGTTGCGCCGGTACCAGTCCCACGCCATCCACATGATCTTCTGTGGGGCTACAACATAAAGGACATAGAATTATTCCTGACGGGCTCGCATCCAGAAGGAAACAAAAGGCCGTACCGCCAGCACATTTGATGATCCCTGCCGGCTGTGTGAACACGGCCTTGCCGGTTCTCAGAGAAGATATATCACTCCACGCCTTATCGCACGTTTCGTATGAGTATATGGAGCTGACGCCCGAAGTTGGATCCGCGAGTGCTTTTGGTAGATTCTCGATAGCTTCAAAATTGATTTTTAGGCCAGCCGCGACGATGAGGGTGTCATATGAGAGAGACGCCCCAGATGTGGTGGTGAGTGACGAGGTTTCGGGCGAGAAAGATGCCACGTTCTCTGAATGGTGCGCGATGTACGATGGAATGAGCGAGGTTAGTCTTCGCCGTAGGTCGTGTTTCTCCTTCAGGCCCGCCCCTACCAACGTCCTGGAGCGTCGAGATATGAGCTTCACGCGCTGTTTTATCATAGGAGGAAAGAAGGCCACACACCATCCGGGCTGGTAGTGGTGGAACTCTGCAGCGTCGACAATCGCAATATCGCCCTCGTTCAGCTTTTTGCCCTCGCTCTTGTATTTGTTGTATACTTGGTTCGCAACGTTCAACCCCCCTGAACCTGTGAAGGAGAGCGTTAGCCGGCCTGGGCCAAGCTGGGGCAGGTCTTACGCACCTCCACCAACGACGAGGACCTTGTGGTGGGCCTTGGCCGACGTGGACACGTATCGCACGCCCCTGGAAATGATAGACGTCGTCATGGATGATAAGACGCGCGCTGGCTCTTGCGGCTAAGTAGGCAGAAGGCGCGAATGGAAATCCTGGACCTGGGGATCCCTGAGATGATATAACAGTGATATAACACGGCCGACGCCATCAATATTAATATTAATCTTTATTATTCCTGTGGTGGTTAAAAGTAGTCATCGCTTCAGACTCCGCTTCAAATTTACTTGACCTGGGGCTTGCCACTTTCAATACTAATAATATCGTAGAATATTTGCACTTACACACTCTTGCCAGTAACTTCAAGTGCTTACTTGTCGCCACCCCGCCATCAAACAGCAATGCCCACCTTGCGCGTCGCCATTGAAGGAAAGGACACCATCCCAATTGAGGTTGCACCAAATGATATGGTCGCCCATCTGAAGCGACTAGTTCATCAGAAACGAGAGGCAGCCGGGAAGCCTCCCATCGTATTTACCACATGCTGGAAGGTGAAGGGCTCCCGCACTTGTGTTTTTATGCGTGTATTGACTTTGGCGGCGAACAGCTGGATCCACCCATCTTTCAAGGCGACGACTCTGCGTATTTTGCACAAATAGACCATCTTGCGCGTGGTTTGCGTCTCCCCAGGTCAAGCTCCAACCGCCAAGGAAAAGGGGCGAAAGGGATGCCAGATTCGTCGCGTATCGAAAGGCATTTTCCGTCGGAACCCGAGGACGGGTACGCTCATGTCCTGATGAAAACCAGTGTGTCGCTTCCTTGGTTAGATATCTTATTCTCAGCCCTTACACTTTAGTTTTCTGCCACAGAGGGAAGCTTGAGTTTGCCGACACCATCCTTATCCAGACTCTACGTCATTGCTCAAGGGGAAGCGACCCCTTTACAAATTGACATCGCACTGGACAGTGCGGTTGCCAATCTGGAGACTGCAATCCATCAGGAGCGGAGGAAGAACAGCATGCCCCCTATCCAGATCATCGCGTGCTGGAAGGTGAGGCACTCCATGCTGCTTTGTACATATCGCTAACAATGGGCTTATCCGCGGTAAAGCTGAGCCTGTCGATCCCAAATGACGAAAATCTGCTCAATAGTGTCAAACAGCTCTTCAAAGACTCGGCAGGCAACAGTGCGCATCTCATACAGATGTTCACAGCTCGTTGTTTGAGCGAATACTTCAAGCCACCACTCGATAACAACGTTCATATCTGCTTGCAGCCAGGCGCACCCTATATCCCTTTGCTCGCCGTCAGCCATCTAGCCCCTACGATCCATGAAGCTCAAATAGCGCAGGAAGATCCAGTGAGTGATCGTCTCACTTTTGGACCATATCAGCGTACGTGACATGCTGAGTCGCCGGGCTTATTCAATCTACTTACCCGTGGATGTCAAGATACAAGGCGTGCTTAGAGGCTGCCAAGAACGCCCCACACCAGGCGGCCAAGTCAAGGGAGTATGCAGAAAACCAAGCTGTCGAGCCGTCGATAATATACGACGGTCGCTTCAGCGCTAAAAATCCTCGGGTCACGGTTGCGCCTCCTATTCAAATCTTCCATCGCGTATTCGGGAATTTTCAGCTCAAGCTACAGTTCCCTCCAACGCCGTCAAGGGAGATTCTCATCAAAGTGAAGGATTTTATGACACTGTGTTCCGGCATCTACCCTGCGAGATCTAACGGGGAAAGCGCGCTGCGGAAGTCTCTCTTTGATATTCTGGAAACCACTGGCTTTCAGCAGGTCAATGCGGACGGTCTTGTGACCATAACGATCGAGCGTGAAATCATTCCGCTGTTGATAATGGAAATACCGGAAGAGGGAGAGGACAGCTGCGATGCATCGATCCAGGCTGAGCTCTCTATGAAACGGACTTGGTTGAGCAATATGGTGTGCCTGGATTTTTTTCTTTTGTCCTCGCCAATCAGCTGACGGCTGCCCTTTGTCTTTCGCGCAGCGCCGCAACATGCGCGAGAAAACTTGTTGCCCGACGTTCCTACTCACGTGCAATGGCCCCTGGATTGGGGTCCTTGGCGGCATATTCACCGACAGGTTTATCGTGCAGTGCCTGACCGATGTTCTCTGGGCCACGCATTCTTCCACGTACGACGACAAGCAAATCGTCCGCTTTGCTCAACTCTTCCGCGTCCTATCTCAGTCCCTCGACGAGCTGCGAGCTTATTATGAACAACACGCCGATTCCGTTCCATATTTTGAGTCGGGTCAACCTCATCCCCGCTGTTTTCCCTATCCAACCAGCTACGTTGACACTCTCGGTCACGAACACACGTTTTCTTATGACACTCCCTTGGAATCCGACCCAACCTGCGTTGCCTTTGAGGCCACATCGGAAAGCGGGAAGAAGCTTGTTGTCAAGTTCGTGGATCGGTATGGCAAGGACGCGCATGAACACATGGCTCAGCTGGGGCTCGCGCCGGTGCTGCATCATTGCGCACCCCTCTATCCCGGCGACACCTCATCATGCGAACAGTCTACCGAGGGAATGTATCTCGGTCCCCTGCGTATGGTAGTCATGGATTTCGTCAAAGGTACAACGGCAGCCGCGGTGGACCGCAAAGACTGGCCATCGGACTTTGCGGCCCAAGCCAGGGCGATCCTGCAGAGGCTCCACGAAGGTGGATACGTCTTTGGTGACTTTCGGCCTCCCAACGTGATGATCTGCGACGGCAAGGTGCAGCTGATCGATTTCGATTGGGCCGGGAGGAAAGGGAGTGTGTTTTATCCACTCGACCTTTCCTCGGCGATTGAGTGGCCTGGTGCCGCGCTCGAGCTGATTGAACCGGGCCATGACATCGTCATGTGGGAGAAATCATTTTAGTAATGGTACTAGTAGCGGATGTAGGCGGGGCGGAATTGAACGCGTGTATTACTTGCTCATGGCGCCGTGACTTCAACGTAGCAGCTTGGAGTCCTTGTACGCAAAAGCTATCCTGGTGTAAACTGATGTGAACCGCCTAGCGAATGCGGAGATTTGCCAAGCCCGTCTCATAATATTGTGATCGAGCTCAAAACAAAGTAAAAAGGTGGCCCGGACTCGAGACTACGGCTGCATTAAGAGCGCTCAGCGTTTGAAACAGTCTGCGCAATGCTACAATCCGCCAGCTAATTTATTAATTGGACGAACGCGAACAACAGCTCCGCGATTTGCTAAGTCTGGTCCCACCACGCGTGTCTCCCCATTTGAACATGTGCTTGCCGCCCCTTTGGCTTACCGTATCCAGCGCACTGCAGAGAATAGCGGTATAAAATGGTGGAAAAGCAGACGATGGGATCATCGTCACTTCCACACTTTTTCTGAAGCGTTTTCACCCGACACCGCTCGAGCCCGCGCATCTCTCTGCGCTCCAACAACCCGAAGTCTCATTTTTCCTTCGCCCAAGATGCTCAAGTCAATTGCTCGCATCTTCCACTACATCCGTCTCTCTTCTAACCTTGCCTATCTATCCGAATCGGATCTGACCTATCCACCATGAATAGCGTTCCCAAGAAGATGCACTGCACCTCATCTCAAAATTCTCTTCTAAGCCCCCATTCGGGCTACACTCGCACTCTCAATATGTGCAACAAGATGTGATGTTCACCGGCGTAGGCCCCATCGACCCCCCGGTACGCCGCAACCGTCCACTCCTCACCAGCCCCTAAGTAGCCTTCCCGTGCAGACCGAGTTTATAATCCTAGATTTCTTAGATTTTAGACCTAGGTCCTGGAGCCGTCGATCTAGATGTCGGAGCATCAGCAAAACACCTGGGTGCGTTGATTGCACATATAAGCAGCTTATAAGCTTCACAAGGGGTACTGGCGGTACAGAGCTTATCGGGTACGTAAGGCTTATGAGGTACCTTATAAGCTGCTTATAACTGCGAGAAATATGGCAAGCAGCGTGTATGCCATGTGAGTTTTGTCAGCATTCCGAGCCGCATGCACCTTTTGATGGGATGCGATAGCCCAGTAAAGCTTATAATTGCGCGCAAGCACATCACAAGCCTTGCAGCAACATATACATGCCCGGTAACCTTATATTTACATGTATGTAATGGTTGACTCGTGTATAATCCAAAGTCTTACAGTCACTCGGATGCCTTATTCTCCTATCTACGCTATGGGATGCCATATCCTGGCTTTTATGCCACGATTGGGCTGGAGTAATCTATAATCAAACACAATCTTTTTGCTTTTCATAAGCTAATACTGGCACCACGCGGTTTTGCTGATGGAAAACACTGCTGGTACCCGTAGTTCCTCGAGCTCCGCTCCTTCTGCACCGAGAGTCGCAATCACACGAGAACATCTGTAAGCATTTGTAAGCATTTTTGATACGATTTCTTACAAATACTTATTCCCTTTTTGGTAATAAAAATCTCGATTTTGTAATCTCGATCTCCGTGCGGAACGGGCCCTTAACATTCCGTGTCTACGCGAGTTGAAAGCCTTGGTGATTAATGACTGGGGTTCGCCATATGTTACACCGTATTGTACTCGCCCGGCAGGAGAGGGAAAATCTTCAGAACGCAAGGGGCGCGGGTTGGTGCGTGTGCGTTTGTATTGGTCCGAGTTAATCCGGGTGGATGACTAAGCTCCCATAGGATGACGGGAAGTCGGCTGCAGATTCGCCGCCGCGACTTGCTGACCTCCACCATGGTGGCACCACCCGCGTCTTCCCGCTCGAATATGGACTCGCCGTCCCTATGGCTTACTGGAGTCCGCGCGCGCGGCTGAGGGTAGTGATATAAAACGGTGGGGAGGCAGACACTGGGATCACCATCACTTCCACCGCCGCTTCCTCAGCGTCTCATACCAGCTACTCGAGCTCACCTGTCCGCACTTGAACCAGTCGAAATCTCATTGATCCTATAATACCTCATCCGAAATGTTCAAGTCAATCTCTCGCGTCTTTCACCGTGTACGTTTTTCCTATTTATCCTTGCATACGCATTTTGGTTCGGGTCTAACTGTTTCCTCGGTAATAGCGCTCTCATGATGACGCATCCCACCTCGTCCCAAATTCGGCTTCCACATCGTCGTCTGAACTGCAGTCCTACATACAATATGTGCAACAAGACGTGATGTTCACTGGCGTAGGCCCCGTCGACCCTCCGGCCCGCCGCAACAACACGCCCCGCCGCTCGTCCCCAAATCATTCCAACGACATCACATACACCGGTGCCGGGCCCCAGTACCACGATATAACCTTTACCGGGGCCGGCGCTGGCACGCCCTACACCGATATCACGTACACAGGAGCCAAGTCTCCCTCCGCATCGCAATATCAGGATGTGACGTTCACGGGTGCTGGCCCTTCGCCCTCCATGGTGCTCTCCCGCCCATGGGCTTCCCGCAGGCCATATCGCGATATCATGAATACGGGAGCCGATTCGTACATGCCGGCCTCTGGTAATTTCCTATAGTTTATGATAGATGGTAGATGGTAGATGCATATTTTGAGACGGGTCATTTCTTCTTAGAATTTAATACGAGCCAGGACGCTCCCCGACCCCTTGGAGATTCCATTTCCCTCTTGCATCACCCCAGTGCTCACTTAGTACTTAGAGTAATCTAATACGTCTAGCTAGTATGGTTGAAGTGTGATCTACATCTAATAACCCCTGTTAAGCACATGCTATCTAGACGCATAAATACACTTGATAGAGAGACAATTCATGAGTGGGTCGTGAGAGTCGTGAATAGTAACAGTGAAGCTGGACCCTTTCACGACGACTTGCTGGTGCCAATGGGGCGGGGGACGAGATATGGGATCACACCCAGACGATACGCGATATCATATCCAGCGGGATTCTCAATGGAGAGTGTAAGGTCTGCACAGTAAATGTAACGTGAATATGTTCGGCACGAGAAATAGATAGAATAGCACGCACGAATGACACCGGTGATGATGCGGCACGCGCCAATTCCGGTGAGGAGATGCCACCACGCATGACCCGAGAATGAAATACGCGGACATCGCATTGCTCAGTATGGAATATGGCATGGACAGTCACGATGTTTCGAAGGAATGTACGTATGTAAAACTTCGACTTTTGCATCACTCAGATTCGCTAGCAATATTGCTTACAATGGCTGTTCATAGGTCTCCACGGGGACAATACGTAAAGCAGAAAAAGGGAGGTGTGAAGGAAAGAAAAAGAGTGAGGGTTCTGCGCGGCGAGATTGCAAGTAATAAGACGTATGAAATGGATCACAGCTCCTCGTCCTCGATCTGCGAAGGATTCAGCATGCTTGGGATCCGGAGCACAGCCTCGCGCTCTTCCTCCAGATACAACCCCGTGTTGTCGTCAAAGAACACCTGGAGTTGGATAAGGAAGTCTCGGAGTGTGAGCTTTGAACTTCGTCAGATCCCTGCAGTTCTCGCAAGCCGGTGACACGCGTTTCAACTTGGACTCTGCCAAGCGCGGAGAATAAACGAGCCGGAAGACGGTGCAAGTAGCGAGCGGGAGGATAAGAATGGAAACATATGCGAGAACGCAGATCTGGGCAAATGGGCGCAATACTCGTTTGGCAAGAACTGTAGGTTCGTCACCGCGGGATTGCTAACGATTACCGGGTCAAACAACGGTGGCTGAGTGGTTTTGGCGGGCTGGAACATGCGAGCAAGAATCACGCTCTGCAGCTTCAAGCCTACGTGTACGTCAGACCTAAATCTAAAGTAGGAAACTATGTAGACCAGTCGCTTACCCCCCTTATACTCTGTGTCAATCATGACGAAAATGATATATACTAGATAATTGGCAGTAAGTACTGCTGGAAGAATGCATTCGATGCGTTCTGGTCCGCCGTGGCAAAGTTATCGGTCAACTTGTGGGACGCTACAGAAATGTATAAGCCAATCTGCCAGAGCACAAATCAAAAGCAGCAGGACGAACAGGGAGGCGTACAAGGTACTGTAGTCTTTCTCCAGGAAGGATTATGTTAGAATTTCCCGCCGAAACCGCGTTCGACGCGCAGGGTGTTGAGCGCACCGCTGTACATGACTTCTTCACCGAGAACATAGTGGGCATGCCAAATATGAATTCGATGTTGATTTTACCGCCGCGGTTGTTGCGGTATCAGTCCCACGCTATCCACATGATCTTCTGTGGGGCTGTGACATAAAGAACATGGGATTATTCCCCGCGGGTTTACATCCAGAAGTAAACGAGAGAACACACCGCCTGCACATTTGATAATCCATGCCGGCTATGTGAACACGGCCTTGTCCGTTCCTAGAGAAGATCTATCGCACCACACTTTATCACACGTTTTGTATGAGTATATTGAGTCGACGCCCGATGTTGGATCCGCGAGTGGTTTGTTAGGTTTTCGATGGCTTCAAAATTGATTTTTAGACCTGCCGCGACAATGAGGGTGTCGTATGAGAGCGCCGCCCCAGATGTGGTAGTGAGCGACGAGGTTTCGGGCGAGAAAGACGCGACGTTCTCTGAGTGGTGCGCAATGTACGATGGGATGAGCGAGGTTAGTCTTCGTCGTAGGTCGTGTTTCCCCCTACTAACGTCCTAATTCGTCGAGATATGAGCTTCACGCGTTGTTGTATCACACGAGGAAAGAAAGCTACACACCATCCAGGCTGGTAGTGGTGGAACTCTGGCGTCGATAATCACAACTTATCACCATCACTCTCATTTAGCTTTTTGCCCGCTCTTGTATCAGTTGTACACTTGGTTCGCAACGTTCAGCCCCCTGAACCTGTCAAGGAATATGTTAGTTGGACCAGGCATAGGCTGGCGCGAGTCTTACGCACCTCCACCAACGACGAGGACCTTGTGGTAGGCCTTGACCAACGTGGACGCGTAACGCACGCTCGTAGATATGGGCATCATCACGCATCATGGACAATAAGACGCGCATTAAATTTAATATTGCAGCGAATGGTGGCTGGGAAATCCTGAGAATCCCTGAGATGGTCTCTACAGGCCTCCGAGGGCGCTGAGGGTGAGCGCTGAGCGCTGAGCGAAGGGCATGCCATCCATTGCTTACCACTAGTACTGAGGGATCGCCACGTGGTGTCCTCCTCCCGGACCGTGCAGTTACAGTATTGCAAGAATTTAGCGCCCAGACTGGTGGATGAGCTGCTTACCTTCCAGCAGGCACGTCTGATCAAGCGCCTCGTCGGCGCACATTAATACCTGGACTGAGCCTCGGGCTCCCCATGGCTCGTGCAGTGTGATCAACGCATGTTGTCCACGTTCTCAGACTCACTGCCCATGATTGTTCAAGTCATAGCGCTCGGTTAGAAATTCATATATGGAAATCCGGTGTATTTTCCCACGCTCGATACAACACTTTCCATATCGTGGATCATTGCAGCATCTTGCATGCGGGTTCATCTGGCAAACTCCTTGTAGCTGTACTAACCAAGTGTATCGTATGGGTTGCGTGGTAAAATGATAGGATTGAAAGTGTATTTCGCTTACATAATTCACACCGAGCGCTAGTTCAAGAGTCCATGCCCCTCTATATCAACCGTCTCTGCGCATTGTTTGCTTGACCTATCTCTCAATGGCCCCGACAGAATCCCTCTACAGGTGCACCAACTGTGGGAAAGTTTTCTCTCGCAAGGCGCACTTGGCCCGGCATGAGGCGAACCATATTAAATCCGTTCGCCACGCATGCCCAGTTGCAGGGTGTAATTATACGGCTGTGCAACAAGGCAATTTGGGCCATCATATATCATTGAAACAGTCCATTGAAATATCTGCATCAGCCTTAGGCTTCCACTTTTTTGATTGCTGATGTTGAAATCCTTGATAGTTCAAAATATAGACCCCATATCTGCGGTCTCTGCTCCAAAGCATTTGTGCTTAAACATCACCTTCGGGCCCATGAACGGAGTCATCGCTCTCTGGCTCACTCTGTTGATGCTCCGTCCGGCAAAGGCAAAGATCCCGCTGACAGCCCGGCTCCTATCAACCCCTCGTCCGGCGGCTCAGGCGCTCACCCTGAATTTCGGTACTACCGCACTCATCTTCCGGTATCTCGCTTTCCTCCTCTGATATAGATCGATTTTGTAGCAATATCAGTGCGGACTGCGACTCTCCCAAGTGTGCATCCTGTGACGCCGAGTTCGATCTTCATTTGAACCGTTTAGTGCACCAAGATGACTGTCAGGAGAGTTTGGCGGGAGTGCCAGAGATGGCCATGGCTGTTGGAAGACTGATGGATGAGTTCTCTCTGTCTCATCAACGTGCGCGTGGCCCCTTTGCCGCACACTAAAAGCCTATGCCGAGAATACTGACAAGCCGGCAATACCCCAGAGCCACCCCATGCCACCGCATATGATTCCATCTCCAATCTAACCGCCCTCAAAGAAATGCCTTTCGCCAGTGGTAAGCAATTTTTTTTGCTTATCCATGCATGCCATAACCAACCGTTGGTTTCTTTGCCTTTATTTCGTGGTCGAATACAACCCGATCATATTTGATGATATGACTAATCCCACCTCGAATGGCCTGCCGTCCGGTAAAGGAAAAGGAAAAGGCAAAGATCCCGCTGAACTGAGCCCAGTTTCCGCCGCCTCGCCCAGCAACTCTCTAGGCGTTCATTCTGGATTTCGGTACTATGCGAATTCTTATATAATCACTCCACCTCCCTCGGTCTCTGATATGAATTAAATTTCATGGCCTCAGCCCGGGTTATTCGGTGATGTCAGACATGCTCATGTATATTGAAGGACTCATGGGCGCGGTTCCCGGTGAGTATCATTTCTGCTTCTTTATGCGTACGATAGCCAAATCCTTTTTTTGTGTATGGAAAAACTTGATCGGGGACGACGGGTTCACAGCCCTGTTCGCTGCTTCATACTACAGTCCGCCACATATCGATATCAAGATAGAAGTTGATTCCGATGGAACCATTTCGCTTCGCGGTGTGATGGAATCGCTGGACTACCCCGACGGTGTCAATAAAGTAATGGAGTTGCTTGAGAAAGGAGTGAGTGTAAGCCGTGTGGGCCTTGAAGATGGCCACGCCCTTTTGCTCGTGCGTGGGTCTTTCCTGCATTGCACGGAATGATGGTTGACGTCTATGAATAGTCGAAGACGCATGGCGGAAGGCAACTCCCAGCCATGCAATTGATGCGCGAACTTCGAAATGTACGCTGGAACGATTATCTCACGTACTTATCCAGCTAACTCTGACAAACCCTACGTAGCAAGTATTCTTGGCAAAGCGGGATCGACATCTGGAACTTCTCTACCTCTTGTACTGCATCTTCAAGTCCTATCCATCCGAACCGATGCTGCACTGGCACGAGGTGGCAAAGACAAAATCGGCTCGCTCGGATTTCGGGGGCTTTGCGGACTGTTGGGAGGGTCAATTTCTTGGCCGGCTCAAGGTTGCCATGAAGACCCTTCGCTCTCACCTATCGGACGATGTAATAATGAGGGTACGTAGCGCTGAATATGCCCATAAAACCATTGACAAAGCTCGGTGTGTCCATAGCGCCTGAAACGAGAGATGGAGCTGTGGTGTAAACTGAAGCATCCTAATATCTTGCGCTTCATCGGATGTTACACTATGGCAGATACCTCTTACATGGTTTCCCCCTGGATGGAGAACAGATACTCGCTAGCGTACATACAAGCGCAAGGTTCTACGCGCCCTCTAGAACTGGTGAGAGGTGATATCTTATCGCAAGTACTTTTTTTGACACTGTTCATTGTCACAGCTGGTTCAGGTGGCGAAAGGCCTGCGATATCTTCACCACTTCCAGCCGCGGCCTGTCATCCATGGCGACCTCAAGAGTGTGAGCCACACTCTAGACCTCTGCCCATCTGGGCCGCTCCTCATATGTTCAGCTGGTTAATAGTCAAACATATTTATATCCGAAAATGGCGACGCGCGCATCGCCGACTTTGGCTTATCACAATTTGAGCACGAAGAGTACGACGAGAACCAATCGTCAGCTTGGCATAATGGCGGGAATCCAAGATGGCAGGCTCCGGAGCTGTTCGAAGAAGGGGCCCGAAGGACCAAGGCTACTGATATTTTTGCCTTTGGGAGGGTGATGCTTGAGGTGGACCTCTTTTCCCCAACAGTATTCTTCCACTGCTAATGATATGTCTTTACAGTTCATCACGGGAAAGATCCCGTTTCATGGCCTCTCAACTGCTCGCGTTGTGATCAAAGTGATGAGTAACACGTTTCCTGATCGCCCAAACAACGACGACGCCATTGCTAGAGGACTCGATGACGACATGTGGTTGTTAATGGGGGAGTGCTGGAATGCAGATTGGGAACGAAGGCCACTTATCGCTGATATTTTTTCTCGCTTGCAGCGGGCGCTTGAAGGACGTGACAACGATTCAATGGTATTGGGCTGAGGATTATGTAGGTATAGCTCGTGAGGCGGGCATCAGAACATCGCTTGGACTGGAAAACCCAAAAACGATGCTCAGACTATTTCGCGAATGCTGTCCGGTGTACAAGGCTCATGATTCTTGATATATTTACGTAAATCGAGACACCATCTTACGCCCAGGTATTTCCATGTGTAGGTTGCTCGCTTAGCGTGGTCCGATATTCTTCTGAACATCCAAAACTGTGAGTACTAGTTTGCGGCAACAGCTGCTAGTGCTACGTATGAGCCTTCTGCCAGACGATGTACACATCGGCACTTTTCCGCGATGCCTGATATCGTACAGTTGGGCACGGAGCTCACATCTTAAAAATTCTTTGCGCTCCGGATCCGACCGCTTATGACTTCTGGCGCGGGAGGTCGAACCTACGATCGAACGCCCCTAGGTCCTCGTTCCAAGAGTCACCCCGACACTCCCCCGCACTTCGTATACTTCCCAGTACCGCTTGCGTGAGTATACTAATAGTGCTAGCGCAGGGCCTCATCTAGGACACGCTGGTTTTCTGGAATGTCCACGCGTCGCAGATAAGGGCTTAATCAGCTTCACTGTTGAGAATCAACGACGATAACGTTACATAACGGCCAAGGCGTTGAATACAAGATTAACTGAGAGGCCAATGTCCTTGGTGGCTGTGCGGCGAGATTGGGTCTTGGACAATAATGGACTCAACGCCAAATATTAATGACTTTCTCCTTCACTAGTACTCGTTCATCAGTGATCACGCGTGTTGGAGGTAAGTAAAGTCATTTATGGATTGTTTTCACGCTTATATATGCTCATATTCTGTACATAGACTCGACGACTGAGATCGCTGTTTAGGTACAAAATTGACATTATGTCTCAAAGTTGCTTTTTTCCTTACAAGGCATTTTGACTAATTCAAATCTTGCAAGACCAGAATAAGTGGTCATCATAAGTTGTTATACAGTCATAACATTACCACTTGTATGTAACAAAGCACAATATGGATATGATATTATGACCATCTTATGTGGCCTTATAACTACACTGTAATATTACAAGTATCTTCTAACCTCTTTCAAGTGCCTTATGAGTGTGTTACAAGGGGCTGGAAAGGTCTTTCAATGCCACGGATGATCTGGATAATATTACAAGTGTCATACAATGATCCTGCATGGGAATGACAATATTTCAGAGATCATGTACTGTATTATACTATTCTTAGAAGGTGTGTACAAGGCATTTATATGGCCTACAAAATATTTCTAGGACCTTCTATTGCATCACAAGAGGCCTATTTGCTTTTGATAATATTTGGCAGCCCTTATTGGTATGTCGTGAGATGGTTGCTAGAAGGTTGTACAATCTTTCAATATGATCATATTGTTATGTGGCTCATGGAAGACCTGTTAAGGTGTTGTTACACCATTATTTTGTTTAGCAATACTTCTATGAGTGTTTGTCAACATGCTTGTGTTTATTGCTTATTGCATTTTCTGTGTTTGCATGTTCATTTATTCCACAACTTCCTGTGTCACTTGACCATGAATAGTTTCCTGATCTTGCAGGCATAATTTTCATATCCCATTGAGGCATCCTACACTTGCATAAATAGCCTGCCTGTCACAACCTTGCCATGCTGCATGCCAACTCCAGACCTCCGTGCTGCTCCTACCCAACTCCGGACTCCGGACTAGGCGCAGCCACCACTCCATGCCCCTCCTTACCCTCCAGAGCATCTGGAGTTTGCCCCATTTCTCCAACTAGCCTTGGACCAGTATTCCCAGCACGCAGGCTTCTG